>JABWIB010000615.1:14272-33136 GCA_016617825.1 Platyplectrum ornatum | reverse complement strand
ACACACATACATATATATATATTTATATATATATATATATATATATATATATATGTTTATGCCATTTCCTCATAGTAAGTTTGACATCTGCTGTGAGTAACATAGGGCCAGATCCAGAAACTGTTTACACTTGTTTTTCATACAATCAGATTTCCCATTCATGCGGATCTACAGTGATGAAAATAAGTATTTGAACACTCTGTTATTTTGCAAATTCTCCCACTTAGAAATCATGGAGGGGTCTTAAATTTACATGTAGGTGCATGTCCACTGTGAGAGACATAATGTAAAAAGTCCAGAAATCACAATGTATGATTTTTTAACTATTTCTTTGTCTGATACAGCTGCAAATAAGTATTTGAATACCAGTCTATCAGCTAGAATTCTGACCCTGAAAGACCTGTTAGTCCACCTTTAGAAAGTCCATCTCCACTCCATTAATTATCCTAAATTTGATGTACCTGTTTGAGGTCGTTAGCTGCAAAAAGACACTTATCCACCCCATACAATCAGTGGGACTCCAACTACTAACATGGCCAAGACCAAAGAGCTGTCCAAAGACACTAGAGACAAAATTGTACACCTCCACAAGGCTGGAAAGGGCTACGGGGAAATTGGCAAGCAGCGTCGTGAGAAAAGGTCCACTGTTGGAGCAATCATTAGACTGGGGCTGGGGCTTCATGCAAGATCTCATCTCGTGGGGTCACATTGATCCTAAAAAAGGTGAGGAATCGGCCCAGAACTACATGGAAGGAGCTAATCAATGACCTGAAAAAAGCTGGGACCACTGTTCCCAAGGTTACTGCTGGTAACACATTAAGACGTTGTGGTTTGAAATCATGCAAGGCACGGAAGGCTCCCTGCTTAAACCAGCATATGTCAAGGCCCGTCTAAAGTTTGCCAATGACCATTTGGATAATCCAAAGGTGTCATGGGAGAAAGTCATGTGGTCAGAGGAGACCAAAATATAACTTTTTGGTCATAATTCCACTAACTGTGTTTGGAGGAAGAAGAATGAGTACCATCTCAAGAACACCATCTCTACTGTGAAGCATGGGGATGGTAGCATCATGCTTTGGGGTGTATTTCTGCACATGGGACAGGGCGGCTGCACTTTATTAAGAAGAGCATGACCGGAGCCAAGTATTGCAAGATTTTGGGGAACAACCTGCTTCCCTCAGTTAGAGATTAAAGATGGAACGAGGCTGGGTCTTCCAACATGACAGTGATTCAAAGCACACAGCCAGGATAACCAAGGAGTGGCTCTGTAAAAAAAAGTCTATAGGCCTTAACCCAACAGAGAATCTTTGGAGGGATCACCCTTTTTTGGAAGCAGAATGGGGGTCTCCGATGTATTGTAATTATCAATATAGTAAGGCGAGCAGCCTTCTTCTTAACCACGTTCCCTATAGTGTCTGTAAACAATAGATACAAGATGAGAAATGTACTATAACCATTCAGCCATATCATTTTTTCTAAAGGTCAGATCAGTAAGACACATTCATATGGGCTTGAGCATATCATATCATTTTTATTTGGTCCTCTTTTACTGTGTGACAGTTTTCAGCATGTGAGTCAATATTTGCGACTTGCTTGTATTATTTTACAAAACACTGAGTATTGATTGAGGTTATTCAATACGGGTTGGATACAGACTTTCGTACTACTGAACTTACAAGCGAGTGGGCAAAACCATTTTAAATTGCAGGGGAGCTAGATTTCAGTTGAGAGATGATGTTTCCAACCCAAGTCTAAATTTGTATATATATATATATTCCAGTCTAGTTAACAGTCTTCCATGTTGCACAAGGCCTTATTGAAGATTACCAATAAGCTCCCCTTGATCTTAAGCGTTTGGCATGATCTCCTCTGAGTAAATCAATCATTCTTGGGATGTTGCAAAAATTCTACAACTTGTTGGTTAACAGTGTTTGTGGTTTTTGTGGTTTGCAGCTTCATCCATACATCCAGTTTTATGCAGTGGGACTAAATTTGCTATTTCCAGTGTTCTGGCATTACACCTGTTATTAGTTACTGGTTGAACAAACCTGTTAATGCTTTTACCAGCCCTCATTTCAGCTGCTTTTGTATCCCATGGGGCCCCATTCATCATTAGTGAAAGGACTTGTAATGATGGACACATCCAGCTCTTCATACAAACGGAGTGTGGTTGCGTGGTAGAGGGGAATGAACTCCTGTGTCACTTCCCTTGAAATGGTGCATTTCATCATAGTCAATTAACAGCAGAGAATGTCTAGGGAATGTACAGAATGTCAGAAATAAAAAAAAATGCATCCTGTCATGTCTAGCTCCCACTAATATACTTTGATAATCCCTTTTTAAAGTTTAGATAACTATTGTTCCTCTCACAGAACAGCATAGAACTTACTGACACAGTGGTCAGTGGTCGGTGGTCTCTCAGCAGGCTTCTGATCTTCTCCCCAGATAGTGAGGAACAACCTTTTATCCATGTGTCACAGATGCAACCTTCTATTCAGTCTAACATAGGCTGGAAACCCTGAATGGACATAGTGGATTTAGCCCACCTTTACTCTTCTCACAGCCCCAGGAACTCCTAACTGGTCTTTAGCTAATTTGAAATGACTTTACTGCCTGTTTAATATACACAGCAACAAACAACAACTTTCCTCCAGAACACACCCAAATATCGGACAATTCTCCCAATATTCCGGGAGAGTGGGCAAATCTCCCAGGACCCAGGCTGAGGCAGTGATGTAATGAAAGTCCCCGCCTCAGCCCTGACTGGTACTATCAATGGCTTGATAGCATCACACCAGCCCATTCATAGCAACTGTATGGGGTTTACCACCCAGGATGTGGGGCTTTGGGTTTGAGTTGCATACATTACACCGAAACACCCCCATGCTTTTGACTCTTAGTTTCTCCCAGGAGAGAGAAACTAAAAGTCGGCATCCCCAGTTAAATCTTATAAGACAGGAACCTGAAACAAACAATTCTCTCATGAAAAACATCTGCAGTGCTTCTGTCACACTGGTTAATGCTAGGACATCATGGCCTAAATTTACTAAGGGAGATTGAAAAGTGCAGTTATTGCCCATAGCAACCAATCAGATTCGATCTGACATTCTCAGTTTGGAAAATGAAACTGAGAGCTTGAATCTGATTGGTTGCTCTGGGCAACATCCCCACTTTTCAATGTCCCTGCAATCTCCCTGCTCGGTAAATGAAGGCCCATAAATCAAATTATCATTCCACCCTTTCCTAAGCAATGTGTGAGCTGTTTGTTCAGCGTGTTTGTTTATTTATTAAGTAATAGGTTAAAAAGTAACATAGAGTATTACCTTATGTCCAGTAAATTTGGCTGGAATGTAATACAAAGACTAGCCTTTATATTTTTCACTCTTTAATCTTATCTACTTATTTATTTGCTTGCAGCTGTTTATTTTTAAGCAGTCATGAAACCTTGAAAATATAAAAAATATCTTTATTTCTATCTTTTTTTTTTTTATTGATTTTCAAACACCGGCAGTATCTTTTACAGAAAATAAACTTTTGCAGCTACTATGTTCTCTGCTAACTTAAATCTATGTATCTGGTCCTTTCGAGATACTGTATGTGTGTGCTGCTTTGACGTAACCTTAACCCTAGCTGGATGATTATCACAAAATACAAGACTCTGGGATAAAAGGACTAGGTACTTCTCTAAATCCATTGACTCTTATAGATTTCTCTTTACGATAAGTACAAGATAGCCGAGACAGTTTATTTTACAGTGATCTTTCACACATCATAGTCACCGTGATAGAATAGGTTTACACTTTATGTTGTAATAAAAATACTAAAAAATAAAACTTTCCTGTAATCACAGTCTGTAAGAGAAATTAAAACTTGTGACTACAATAGTTTTATTGTGCAAATGATTCATATTCACAGAGTGAATTCTTTCTGAATATTTGATACAGTACAGTAAAAGGAGATTGTAAGTCTCGACTGTTCATTTGACTTAACTAGTATTCAATATCCAGCAAGTCTGGCACTTAAAGATCCAGATCCGTAAGGAAAGCTTATTCTGTGTAGAAAATGAAATGTTACCTTAAATTCTTGATCCAGTCCGTTATTATTATTATTATTATTATTATTAACTTATACGGACATCTGGTCAAACAGTAGAAAATGATTGGCATAATCAGCATGGACCAGATCCACCAGATATTGTGATAATCAGCGTTACTGTTACACTGTTATTTAGACTTTGCATCTGGTGCTATATTAGTAAATCATTATTGTTGCATTCTTAAAATGGTCTTATCATTATAATGTCTGATAGAATATCTTTCATCAGTAACTGTTGTTATCTTCTCTTTTATTTTCTTTTTTCTTTCTTTTTTACTCAATTTTCTTATTTATTTTCAAGTCTACATATTTATTCCTATTTCTTCTTCTATATCCCCTTCACATGGGGCCTGTCAGCTGCGGCAGCGTTTTGTCATAGCGCCCTGTTGCCAGGCACACAGGGGTGCAATGACGTCATTTGCCTGCGCCCCGCTTGCCTTCGACAGATAGGCGTAATGCTGCATGGTGGGGGGCTCGCCCTCCTCTTGCTCTCTCATTGGCCATGGCTGCCAGACAATCAGGACGGGAGGTTCGCTCTGCCTCACCACCCTGATTGGTTCCCTGTAGTACTTAAACCCGCAGCTGCGGGTTATAGTTCTGCTCCCTACGTTCCTTGCCAGTTGTGCTTGTCACTTCCAGCCTCCTGTTCCTGCCGTGCTTCAGCTGTAGCCCTCTCCTGTTCCTTGTTAGCCTGCTCTCCTTGGTCTCTTTTCACTTTCCTGCTGCCTCATATCTTATCTCCAGCTCTCCTCCTGCTTTCTCCCTCTGCCTCTAGTCAACTCTCCCTGGTCTCCATTCACTCAGCCGCTGCCTCTTATCACCTCTGCCTGGTCTCCCTGTTCTCCTTCCCTGCCTCTAACTTCCCATCCCTCCACCTCCGTTTCTCTCTTGTTCTGTTTCTTACCTTATCCTCCTGGTCCTTCTTCTCTCCCTCGCTTCTCTCTTTCCTCCTTCTTCTGTGTCCCGTGTTGTCTGCCTAGTTAGTCCTGTGCCTCTTGTCCCTTGTTTAGGCCTCTCTGTTTTTCCTTCGGCTGAGTTTGTCTGGGGTCGCAACCGGTCACTGCCAGCCGCTGCAAGTCCATCCTCACCTTCAGAGGCTCTGGCAAATACTCTGGTGGTTTTAAACTCTGCACCCAGACATTCCACTCTACTCATAGAACCCTAAGCGGGCCCAGTCCAGACTACTGCATGTTTTGCGATTGGTTATCCAGGGACTTTCTTTTGGGTGCAGATTTCCATGCGTAATGGGGAAGATCACTACTGCCTTCTCTGCAAGTACTTAATTCAGGGCAGTGCGGAGAGCTGAATTGTATGTAAGGGCTAAAGCCAGCCCTTAATGTACTAATTACAGCACACTGGATCTGGATCCAGTACATCTTCCTTCAACCTCCCTTCAGTCTGGAGAGACTGCTATTTACCAGCTATGAACCTCTGTGATCTGTTGTGAACACTGAATCCCTTGTTACATTACCATAGAATTGATGAGTCTGAAAATCCTGTTTATAGAAAAAAACTATAATCACCTGGCATTCCCCACCCTCATTATTACCACTGAACAATATATGAGGGCTGCTCCCCAACCCAGCTCCAAAGCTATAGCTGGCTACTGGGCCGGAGGAGACGTGGGTCACCATTGACTCAAACATAGAGAGGACATTGCAGGTAGAATGCCACATTGTTTGATTTAGTGCTTGTGCTATTTTATTTAGTAATCGACACATTGTTGTAATTGGACAGGAAAAATAAAATAGTTTATTTATAATTTCCATAATGAGATACCATAATAACCATCAAAGGAATAGTGAATACTGAACAATAACTCTACTGAATACAATCTGTTATAAAGAAAGTGAAAAACTAAATCTACAGTAGCATTACTTGAGAAATCACCAGGTGAACCAACCTCAATTCAGTCACGACTAATCCATGTATTTGTTGCGATACCAAAGAAATTAATCAATAAATATATTGTATGTCCACCAATTAGAGGATATTATAGACTTAATAAATTGTTTTGCATTTTATATTCTGTTTACAGGTGTTTTTACATTTGTTTAAGTAAACTTATCCTAATCCTCACCCTGACACTCACATTTTTGTATACAGATTCTTTCTTCAATTGTTGGTAGATTAATATTATTATTTTATTATTATTATTATTATTATTATTATTATTAATAATAATAATAATAATAATAATAGCAATGATAATAATAATAATAATAATAATAATACTGTATATACTCGAGTATAAGCCTAGTTTTTCAGCANATTTTTTTGTGCTAAAAGTGCCCCCCTCGGCTTATACTCGAGTCACTGTCCTGTATGATGTCAATGTGTTATCCCATTTTTTTGAGGTGAAATTTTGCATCTCGGCTTATATTCGGGTCGGCTTATACTCGAGTATATACGGTAATAATAATATTAATAGTAATACATTCCACAGTTATTCATAAAGTCAAAAGATGACAAAACCACTGCAGCTATTGTAAAAACCAAATAGTGCCACCTTACTTACCTTATTATACATTATCTATAAACTCAAAGCATGTAAGCATTCATAGGTGTTTTGTAACATCATTTAAACACTGATCTAACAGGTTTTAAGAGATTCATCTAACTGTGAAACTCCACTAAATTAAATTAGTAGCGCCGAACTGATAATGAGTTATGAAAATATAGTCTTTGCTGTTTTTGTGTAATACCATGCAATCTTTAACTCAGTGTTTTGGCACCCGCAGGCAGTATTTTCAAGGCCACTGAATAATGCTTAATAGTGTTGCTCTAAAAAGAATACTGCTTTCTACAGACACATTCATTTATTCCTGTATTTCTATTAAGAGTGTTCTATTTTCAAGTGCTTTGTGTTAATGCAGTGAATTAAAAATATTAACCCTTTCTTAAATATCCATTCTTCTTCATATGAAACTTCTGTAACACACTAAAGGAGTCTTTCTTGTACCCTGCGTTCTCTCATATATGGGAGATTATTATTGCATATTACGATTATGTAATATTATGACTGCTCATGCCTAAAATAACAGAATAAGAAAGGGGAGGGTGAGCAAGTGTAGGAGGTCAAGTACAGTAGAACAGGTTTATTGATTATTCCAATATTTCCAGGAGACTACCAGATTACGGGCAATTCTCCTGATATAAACTGAGGCAATGATTTTAATGTAAATCACTGCCTAAGCCATGTACTATGAATAGATGGGGCTGGTTTGACATCACGTCTGCCCCATTTATAGTAAATATAATGGGTTTGTCAAATCTCCCGGGAGGAAGAATTTAAAAGTCGGCAACCCGGCAGGAGAAGGAAACAATTTAGTGATATAATATCTCTTATAGGGTTTGGAGAGCTGAAACAATGAAACACAATGATGTCCCTATGTCTCCTGTCTGTTCAACTCCTCCCAGGGGTGCTAAAATGGAATGGGTACAAATCACAAGGGTCCAGATCGGCTGAAGACAGGCTCGCACTGGTGCTTTCTTCTTTCTTTTTAGCCGTGGGTGACAGTGGCTGTCTTCCAATGCACAGGTTCCTCATTGCCAATCAACAGCAACGTCTGTATAACCAATTTACTGTAAGCATAGCAGCTGTCAGCGGGAACTGCAAAATATGTATTTTTAATTTCATTAGTTATAGGTTGGGGGTTGGACTACTGAAGACACACATTGGGGTAAATTAGAAGGTCAGAGACACAGTGGTTTGGACACACCACCATTAATAAACAATGGGAGGTGGGAACGAAGAAGTTGTAGCCGGGTCCAGAATTCATCTTGCTGGCCCTGTCCCCCTCTTAGCATGTCAGCTCACATGATCGTGCTCTCTCTTCTTCTCTGCCTATCCACAATTTCTACCCTTCTATACATGAATCAAGGGTTTGACAGTGTATCTTACAAAGAGGTTCCCAGTAGGCCATAGGAAGGAATCTGTAAGGCATTTAAAGAAAAATAAATACCAAAGACAAGAGAAAACACAGCCAACATGAGATAGACTCCAGGGGGTATAATTACTAAATGGCGAGAATGCAGTGAAATTGAAAAGTGGAGATGTTGCCCATCAGATTCAAGTTCACATTCTCCAGTGTGTAAAATGAAACTGAAAGCTTGTATCTGATTGGTTGCTATGGGCAACATCCCCACTTTCCAATCTTACTGCAATCTCTTTTCTTAATAATGCATTCTAACACATACCTCCCAACAGTGGGCCAGGGAAGATTGGACACCTTAGTCCAGGCCACGGCCCGGCCAGGCCATGCCCTGTTCCACCAAGCCATGCCCCCTTTTTGCCGCGGTCGGAAATTTTAGTGGATTTGGTGGTTTATGTTCCCATAGCGGGACAAACTGCTGAGCAGGCGGGACAGCGGGACAGTTTCGTAAAAGCAGGACTTTCCTGCTAAATGCAGGACACTTGGGTGGTATGGCAAAACATAGCAGGCACATTACAGTATAATGCAAACAAAAATGTTGCTCAATTGATTGTTTCTTCCATTGTTTCTAAAATACATTAGTTATTGTCTGGGTTGGTAAGTAACAGGAGAGACAGTGAGAACGACAGTGAGTGTGTTTTGCCCTGTATGCCCCAAGTGTTCCTGTTTAACCCCCTGTACGTCCCAAATACTAATATTTAACCCCCTGTATGCCCCAAGTTCTCCTAAAGATCCCCTGTATGCCCCCAGTGCTCCTGTATTTCTTCCCCTTGTATGACCCAATGTTCCCGTAGGTTTTTTTTTTACTCCCTTCATACACCCGGTGCTCACGTATTTATCCCCCTATACCACCAGTGCCCCTTTTTTCCAAGTGGTATGCCCAATGGTCCTATAATTGTTAATGGGTCCTATAATTGTCCCATGAGTTGCTCCTATTATTTTTCATTTTATCTCATTTATCTCATTTCACTCCCCTTTCTTCCTCATATCTATTCTATACAACGTCCTATTTTTTCTGATAAGCTTAATATATTTTATTATCTGTGCAGTTCTTGTCACATCTCCTCATGTGCACCTGTTATCTGTGGTGCACACTACATTGCAAATGAGCTGACGTAACCTTAGCTCATGTCAGCGCCATACTGTGACTGCCAAGGCAACATGTACACAGTGCCTGGACACAGTGGTTCGGCCAGCCTTGGCTGATATTTAAGTTTGTATTTAAAAAAAAATAATAATTCCCAGACATTGTATAGTCCAGGAATGTGACCCCTCTTGATACCCTTCTCAATTTTCTAAGTTCTGTGTATTTCTGTATTCATGTGAGTGATGGCAGGGTTCTGTCTATTTCTGTGTGTGTCATGGCAGGTAGAGGTTATAGATTGTGTGTGTGCAGGGCTGCCATCAGGGGGGGACAGCTGGGCCTACAGTCACAGACCCGGCCGTCCCTCCAACCCCCAGCAGTGGCCCGGCACCATGTACTGGTGTGCCGGCAGCCTGCATGAAATCACATAGATGTCATTATTGGCTATGTAAGTTTAAATAGGCCCGACAACCTCCCGCAGTGACGTTGTGACGTCACGACGTCCTGGGGTTATGTTGGGGGCCCGGCCACCCGGGACTCACGGAGATCGTGGTGGCGGCCCTGTGTGTGTGTGTGTGTGTGTGTGTGTGTGTGTCTCAGTGTCAGTTATGTTTCTCTTATGTATTACAAACTGCAGAGGAAGTTGTTCCAGAATTCAGGACATGATGTGATGGCTGTACAGGTGAAGGATCCAGTACAAGGTAGGTTCATAAATACCATTTCCTGGATTATAACTTCAGTGGGAACCATAATCTAATTCTAATGTATTATACCTATACTATGTGTATCATTTATGTTATTTTGTGTATTTTCAAGCGTGTGTCTTGGACTGTAATTATGTGTATTTGTAGGAGTGGGACATAACTGTTATAACACACACACATATTCCCTTTGTATTGCATAATATCATTTAATATAGATCAGAAGTTAGCATGGTCTTGTGTATTGCATGTGGGTCTGGGATGATGTGGCTGGTGGTAATCATGTGCCAGCCCTGCCCACTTTGATCTTGCATGTTCTCCGTAAAGTATGCTATAAGTGCACATTCCTTACGTACCGGTTCTCCATAGAGAAGTTAAAGTAGATGGTCTTCTCCTATACATAAGTGAATATGCAAAGTTCTGATCATGGAACTTTTAACTAAGCAGATTGCTTAAGTTAGAACAATCCGATAGTATTATTATGATTATTATGATGATGATGATGATTATTATTAGAGGAAAAATCTGGAGAGGCAGGAACGTGGGTGGCAGCTCTGACACATCACTATTGTATGCAGAAACTACTCAAGGTATAATTTATAAACATGCAAAAACTTGGTAGCAAACACCAGTGTAAGCTTGACTTGATATTTGCACACATAATATTCTTTATTGATGTAAGTGGTTTACCTTTTTATTTTCTTTAAGCTTTCTATGCTTTTTATCAATTATCACTATACAATGACAAAATAATATGATATTTCCCTGTCTCTCTTGTGTTACCTTATGTTAATTGAAATTTGGTATCCGTGTAAATTGTGCTTTTGACACATTATAAATATTTATATTGTCAAGAGGGACCATGAATGCAAACAGCATATGTTATATCCACTTAGAAATAATAAGACATAAACCAGCTATAAAATCAATACCACATAGGCACCAAGGCATTGGTCATCTATATGTTTGTTATGCATTATTTTCACACAATATATTTCAATAGCACAACTAATGTCAGCATAAAACTTGCACAAAAGTACAAATTTACCTCTTTTCAAAACAAAGTTGATTTGAATATGAAAAACTAGATTTAAAATTAGCAAACTAAATAAAAATCAAGCTCATCTTTAAAGAATTAATTTAGTATCTGGACCTAAATATTTGGAGTCATTAGACTTGTAAACAATAGACTTAGCAATAGGGCACAATGTCAGTCAGCAGCAGCAATGGCCAATAAGATATTAGCATGTATAAAATGGGGCATAGATGCATGGGATGTCTGTGTAATGTTACCACTCTATAAATCACTGGTGAGGCCTCATCTGGAATACAGAGTTATGAGGAACGGCTAGCAAGTTTAGGCATGTTTACTTTAGAAAAGAGGCGTCTAAGAGGTGATATAATCACCATCTATAAATACGTTAGAGGTCAAATATTACCTTAGTCAGGAGGGAACGTTTTCATATTGTACTGGAATGGCTGTTGCTTCGTCTGGATGAACTTCAGTTATAAAATTAGGAATGCAGGAGATCCAAAATAGAGTTCAATTTCATCAATTGCAAACAGCATTAAAGTTGAGAGATGGTGTTTCCTAGTCTTAGTCTAATAACAGTGTAACAGTAACGCTGGTCAGTATCTGTGTGCAAAATGCAAAAATAAATCATTCTCCCTGCATGCAAACACTGACATTCATTTTACCTCCCCTGCAATTCAACATGGTTTTTCCTACTGTTGAGTACGTCAATAGTGCCTAAAGCTCTTAATCTGTCCCAATGTTATAATGTATTAATTTAATTTATATCTGCTTTGTATGTGTTTGCAATAAGTAAAAGATAAATATTTTCTTTGCATGCAAAGCTCAAAAAACTCAATCAACCCTAGTGTTTGCATGGGGCATAACTGATGGTGCCTAAAAGGAAGCTGCTAACCCATGATTGGCTAACTCCCCTGTCAATCCTCTTGTGCACAAAAAGTAGGGGATAGTAGCGCTTACATTGCTATACACCTGCCTTAAGTGACTTGTGCGGTTCAACAGTCTGTGCAATCACTAACCACACAAGTCGACCCAACTACAATTCTTTCATTTTAAACTTTTCCCAGCCCACTTGTATTACTTTAAATGTGTGGGGATGAAGGATCTCCTATGACGCAGAACAATATTGTCAATCGCCAATATCCAGAGCTCTCAATCACACTACCAGTAAATTAGCCCAACTTCTGCACCATGTATGGATGTTGGGGCTGCAGGATTCTGGGTCCTATCCCTACAGTGGTATCTTTCTTACCAGTGTAAAATATACATAATACACCTTATAGTTTTGAACTGTTACCCAGCATGATGCTCAATACATTTTGGATAATTATTAGCATTCCAGGATAGTCAGTTCTACTGCAGAAAACTCACTCCAGTAGAAAGTTATGTTTTATTGCCTGATTTTTCATTTTTCTTGTTTCAAGTAAAGTAAAATACAGTAAATCAGATAATTTGATGCACATAACTGGTGTGCCGCCATGACAGATGGGTCTGTAATCCACGGGGAGCGTTATTTTCACTACATTATCTATGATTTGTAAATTGCTTCCTTAGCCTTAAAATAAAAAAGCTGTATGGAAATGAGTGAACAGCTTGTAATTTTCAAGTTGTGATTTTAGTCCTCACATTAGCTTTATACTAACTTTAACAACAGCAGAAGAGGGTAAATCATTGTGAATGTGAGAAATAGTTAGATAGTATTCTCTGCCAAAAGATGGAATCTCATACCAGTTCATTTACATGCTTGTGATCAGTTGCCAGCAGATTTCAATGACTAGTAAAGCAAAAGAATTTCTTTTAATTACTATGAGAATTATTATGTTCAGGAAAGAGGTAATTGCCACATATCATACTTTTTACTTATGTTATTTTGGTATTATTTCATTTTCTTCTTGATTTAAATATTATTATTATTGTTATTATTATTATTATTATTATTGTCATTATTATTACTACTATTATATAATTCATAAAGACCTTGTTTACTGACCCCATTTACAACAGTGTAATATATCTACTGCAATATATTACAGGGGCGTAACTAGAACTTTGGTTGCCCCATAGCGGAATTTTTGATGTAGCCCCTTCAACTACACTGCATGACCGCAGTGCTTTCTGTGCGAATGGAGGATACGTACAATCCTGTGTACATAGTCTCTAGCTGATAGGAAGAAGTGGGGAATCATTTATCCACTTTCAATATACCACATTTAGAGTGCAATAAAAATTACTATATACATTAAGGGCATGCTCTCACAATTGATTATGATCCAGGCACTGTAAATTGTTTGCTCCAGCCACAGGGTATGTTTAAGCCCATTTTAGTGTAATTGTGTAAGTCTTTAACTTTCCAAACACTTTCCTTAACGTATGGGAAACCTATATATGTATAGTTGTGTGTTTGTTCAATTACTATTGCACACACTATACACATAAACCAGATCCAACTTCCAAGCACAGAGCCAAGCGTAGTGGTTGCCGAAATTCAATGCTGGATCCTTGATGCATCCTAATAATTATTCATTAATAATAAATAATCCATATTATGCCATACACGTCTCTCTCTCTTTCTCCTCTCTCTCATTCACTTTACTTTTTCCAGAGCACTAGACTTTTCATTACTGTGCCAGCTCTTCTCTGTCATTATCCATTTTGCAAAACAATTAAATTACCTTCAACTGTGTGATTTTTCTTTCACCAGAGTACAGAAACCCGACTTTTGTTTTATGTATAGAAAGTGGGTATTTTTTAAAATCTGTACAATGATTAACAGTCGTTCTTTCCCGTCACAAGTTTACGAGCATCATTTTTGAAAACATCACAGCTTTCAATATATTTTCCCATTTAATGGCAGACTGTTTTACTGTGAACAGATGTTTTATGTTATAGATTCTCATTGTCCTTAAATCAGATATTTCCTCTCCCACTCTTCAATTTATTCACACTATAAGGCATTCCTACCACTCTCTTCTAAGTCTCTAAGCTTTTTTCCAGGCAAAACATTGAGACATAGGGCCAGATTCAGCTTTTCACTCTCATGACTATTACACTCTCATGGGCAAAACCATGATGAATTGCAGGGGAGGTAAATTTAATTAGTTGCAATCAGCATAACAAGTGACAGCTGATGTTTCCTAGTCCTAGTCTAATAACAGTGTAACAGTAACGCTGGTCTATGTTTATGTTTCTATGGTCAGTATCTGTGTGCAACATGCAACAATAAAGTATTCTCCCTGCATGCAAACACAGACATTCATTTTACCTCCCCTGCAATTCAACATGGTTTTGCCCATGAGAGTGTAATAGTCATGAGAGTGAAAAGCTGAATCTGGCCCATAGTTAGATACTAATATATCAAACAAAAGTTTAAACATGGTGTTTTGCTTTATTTTGTTGTTTATATATTAAGCACTTTCCAAAGTGCCAAGACATATGAATGAAACATTAATACTAAGCGTGACAATAAATGTTCAAATAGTCTATGAAATTGCTATGTTGGCCACTTCTGGTAGTTGTTCAAGTGGGTAATTTTTGTAACTTTCTAAATCCCATCGGTAAGCTATGTTCAACGTTGTGACAAAATAATTATGTATGGAATTTCTGACGCATTTTATCAGTAAGTTACATTTTGTAACTCCCTACCCATATGTACATCTGTATCTATGCTTTCACATATAATTTATGCACAATATGAGATCACATTTGCACTTTAATATAATTGACTAAATTAGACTACATCTGGAAAATTTGGAAAAGTAAGACCTGGAGAAAATGTTAAAATTAGGTTTATAAACAAGCAGGTTACCTTCATACTCATGGTCATCACTGGAGAATATGTAGTACCTTGCCTTGACTAAGGTAGCAGCAGTGCAGGCTGGGAGGGGGAGGAAAAAAGATAACCTGCAATTTGCGAAAATTCTATACAATCCATGCTAAGGGGTACCTTATATATGGCATGAGTAGTACAAGAGTGGACTTCTAGACATATATCCAACTCAGCAGAAGACAAGGTTCATCACCACAGACTGATATACTCACCTTACATTTCTACATTCTAATTGCTTCCCTTGTCCATTGGTCAAACTCCATATTATCTTTAAGTTACGGTAAATGTTAAATGTTCTTCCACTCCTGGCATCTAGTTTACTTACATTTGTCTTTGTGATACTGCAGACTGACATGTGTTTTTACTGACCATGAGTTAGTGGCAATTGCATTGTGAAGGGTGCAAAATTAATAAAAAGAAATCCATGCTGGGTAAATAATGACTGAATATTGTTATTGAAATCAAATGAGTTGTAATTGACTCACCTCACAGGACACACAGGCTAGGATGTGGAAAAGAGTACAATGAGTATCGAAACAACGTCACCCTGCAGATATAATTATTTTTGCAGCCATAAGGATACACTTTCTTAATTTTTAAGGCACTGATATAAGCAATGAATACAACTAAATTGGATCAGGAGCCTGCGCTCTACCTGCAGCTCCCCCACAACCCGTCCGGCACACACCAAAATGGCTTGTAACTGATATAAGCAACGACTTCACATACCCACTCGCATTTCATTTTCCAAATCTAACTTGAAATGTTGAAATGTGTTAATTATAAAGTACATAACATTTAGGAGGACATTAAATGCTCAGCTGTTAACTTAGTGGGGCATATTGCAAGTAATTGGAGGTAATTATGGCATTCCATAAGGGTCTGTAGGCTACCATAATAGACAGGTAGCATCTCACTTTCTGCAACCTTTTATTTATGCATTCAAGTGAATATACCCCTATGTGTTAAAAGTTAAGGTTTCTCAATGGTTTAACAGAGGGGTCACTATCAAATATGTAACACAAGCATGAACTCTGTGACATACTGGAGTACTCAAGCCTAGCAATCACAAAATAGCAAAAAATCACTTTCAAATACTAGAACTAATTAGAACAATTCCCCAAAACAACAATGCAATAAGCTGTAGTGACTAAATGTAAATACATACCTGCAACCATGCAAATACAGTCCATTGCTAAAGTAGAAATTTTAACTCGAGTCTTTAAATCTCTATATCAGTCTCTTATGTCACTACACAGTACTGTAACATTTTAGGATATAAAGCCAATGTATAGGGAGACTGAAGTGAAACTATGGAAGGTAACTTTTTCCCTTGTCACAGGATAATCAATTTGGATCACAAGAATTTGGGTTTGGGCCTGACACAGGGCCAGTAGAAAAAAAGGTGTATCTCTGAAACAAGGGTTGCTTCATGCTACAGCACACAATTTTAACAACACACTCTCCTTGAACCTGAATAGCTAAATTGTACACTCAGTTACACAATTTGCTAATGGGCAGAGAGAACCACTAACTAGGTCTGCCCAACCAGGACAATTGTCCATTGTGATCTTTAGTGATGTCACACATGGTATCAGCAGGAACCTGCTCCAAAACAATCAACCCTCCTCAGCCGCACTCCGCTAACTAGAGAGGTAGCCAGGTCTAAGTCCCTTCAATCGACACCTCAGCACTCCCCCTCAGTCAGTGACACTGACAATACAGATGTCTGTGGCCACACACGCCGATGTCACACATTGCTCCTGGCCCCACATGTCAGCCATGTACAATGGTTCCTCTTGTCAGTGTACATCACTTACATCAGGAATTATTCAATAAAACTGTTTGGAGGGACTCTACAATTGACAGCTAACAGCAGACCTATTTCAGTGCAATGGGCAATCAGAGGTGGTCCATTCTTCCAGGGAATCACACATGACAATGTCAGACATACAAAAGTTAAACTTGCAAATGCCTATATAATAATAGGAAAGAACTATTTTCATACCTGGTTTCATGGATTGTAATAAGAGAGATGCTTGCTTTACACTAGGACAATAAGAAGACAATAAGAAGGGCTCAAGTCTGGATGGGGGAGTCATCTACTACTAAGGACTAGGCTAAGCTGGCCTATCTGCTTTGAAGAATCTAATAGAGGGTGAAAGCTTGAAGCTGAGCTTGGCACTTTATGTATGGAGATCAGTGTTTTGTTTTTTTAGCTGTTACCTTCTAACACCTTCTTACAATGCAGGAATAACAGCTGACACCCTCCTTCCTATGCCCCCCCCCCCCATAGCAAATGCACTCCTTGTGGCCCTTGTATTTACACAACTGATTCAGTCATCCAATTATCAGTAGATTGGGCAAGTAATCACTGTAGTATGTAATGCAAATGAATTTGTAAAACCTTGAATAATCATCCCAGATAGGCTTAGAATCCAATAATCTAATCATGAAAAATTCTTGACTGATTATCACCCTGGGTATACGATTGTGAGAGCACCTCTGGATAGCATCAGGGAGAAGGGACATCGCCTTTTCCTCACATAAAAGTAGGGTAAAGTGCAGAGGCTTCAGCTTCATATAGCGCTCCATTCACTTTTTTTAAACAAAGCTAATCGCCATAGTACATTGCTGAAGCATTACCCTCAGCCCCTGCTGGTACGCGTATTTAAATGAGAAAAACTCCCCTTCTCTCAGTCTCTAAGGCTTGTTGTAAAGCCTGTTTTTGCAGCACTTACGCCAGTTGTAACCTAAACATTTCACAACGTATAGTGATCAGAATCTGTTCCAGTTATTGGATACTTCCTGCTGAAACGGAAATCATTTTAGTATGTGACCATCTCAAAATTGTGTAAGTTATGTTCCTTTGTGCATGGTCCTAATCACCATTATTTATTGCAACTTATTTGTTCTTAAACTTTACTGTTTTTTTTTTTTTACTTAAGAACCTATTTAACACGATCCATAGGTGGCATTAAGTGAAGTATCCAGCATCTCAAAAAGAAAAAAAAAAGAAAGAAAATAGGCACTAGAAACTTCAAAAGTGTTTTGTTGTACTGACCAGTTCTCATTCTTAATAACTAATCTACTTCTGACTTGTTTTAGTCAGGCTTACCATTTAATCACAGGATGAATAATTGAGATTAAATAATGCAACATGTTGAGTTAATGGAGGTGAAAACTCTGCAATTAGCTGATATGATAGTTACCCCTATACCAGCAGATAATTATGTTCTTTGTCATACCGTGCAAGAAAATTGAAATCCAAATAAGATGAAATAATCATATTATGCCTGCAAGTTGCTGTTGGAGTCAAATATAAATTCAAGAGATATCTAACAACACCTGCAATGAATAGGATTAAGAGACAGATTGCCTTTAAATATATGTAAATCTAAGCAGAAGGGGTGAGCTGGCCTTGTGATTCCCCATAAAAACATTATTTTATGTTTTACCTAACTTATGTCCGTTCATTCAACTAATTTTGCGTGTGAAGTTTTTACCAGGGGTGACGACAAGAGGGGATGTGGCAGGGAAAACAAAAATCCCTTATTGACAGCATCTTCTTATTTCTATAGCAGTTCCCTTAATGAATTAGCTCCTGGAGGAAGAACAGTGATATATACATGACTTGCAAATTCCCCACAAATTGACTGTTTGCATTTTTTTATTTGTTGATTTAATGAGGTTTAAAGTATCTTTCCTAGCTAGAAACTAAAATACACTTTTAGCAAATCTATACCAAGAAACGCATTTCCCCATGGATGCATGTGTTAAACAGCATCTTTACCATTTAATCTGTAATTTACCTCATAAAAAAAATCAATGGGAATGTTTATCCCGCCTGAGAAATCCGGAGACTAATGAATGAGGTATTATAAGCTACCATTCAGTGGAATATGTACAGTGTCATAATCATCATATTCAGAAGTAGATCCGTGAACATTAACTCCAGCACTGAGGTACTTGGAACAGATATATCTGCTTAAAAGGAAATGATACATGCCATCATTATTAACACGCATGCAACCTACACATTAAATGGGATTAATCTAGGGGAGTCTTCAATGGAGAAGGATTTAGGGGTGCTTGTAGATAACAGACTTAGCAATAGGTCACAATGTCAATCAGCAGCAGCAAGGGCCAATAAGATATTAGCATGTATAAAAAGGGGCATAGATGCAAGG
>JABWIB010000615.1:0-10404 GCA_016617825.1 Platyplectrum ornatum | reverse complement strand
GAGACGCAACAGCAAGCACGCCCCTAAAACTCATTATAATATGCTGGCACGCCCCTAAAGCGCACATCAGAAATCTGAAGCGCAGAGCCCTGGAGACGCTAATGTGCGCCTGATTAGCGTGCGATTCTGAGNTNTNNGNNCATGCGCAGTGCGAAAAAACGCAGAAAAATCTGCGCATTGCGCCAGCAATCATGCGCAATGTGCAACTCTGGATCGGCCCCTTTATCTCTAATCTTTGGGATTTTTCCTATTCCTGTGGCACTTATACTTTCCTTAGATCTGTATAAAACAATATCACACTATTGTGTTGTATCACTTGTTGTTTATATGCACGTGAGAGGATAATCTGCTATCAATACTACTGTCTACTAACTGAACTGTGACTACATCATTGGTACTATGTACCGCTGTCCAATTGCTGGAACTTGTTTCTACATAAACTTCTTAGGGTGTCCATACCACTAATGGGCCCAGACTGTTTGAGATAAAGCTAGCTGCCTCGGTTTGGGATGATAAACCCACTTACAGGTTACTGGTTGTAGCACTTGTTACGATTCTACTGTTGTTTTTTATATTTATGCTTGGGTTAGTGCGCTGACATCTCTGTGAGTGAACTTTGGTACCTGACTTTTTGTGTATATATATATATAAATATATATATATATACTATTTTGAATTTCCAAACTGTTTTCACTAGTAATGAGCAGAACATTGCCCACGCATACCAGCGTTTTACAGAGTTTTAAAAAGAGTAATAGTATTGCTATATTTGTAAAACTTTTCCAGAACAACAATACCTTTTCCCATAACTTTTTAATAATAATAGTAAATGTGTACTATTCATAAACAAAAATTATTTCATAAATTCCAGGATATAAATATTCAAATATTTATTCAATTATATGGAATTGTCTAGAGAGTTGCAATACACATCTTCAGTTTGCATATAACTTTCTATATCATGGTTGCCATATTTTGGTTTCTTTCTGTTGGGGTAAAACAAAAAGCCTGTAGCATGGGGTTGCGGTGGAGGGCATGATTTATTCAAATGACTCCCAAAGCCCTGTCCCTGAAAAGCAATATTATACATGGAATTAGGCATGGAATTGCATTAAAGCCCCGGGCCTAAAGTTACTAAGCAGGGAGATAGTAAAGCGGGGATATTGCCCACACTTGTCTATTGTAATTCATGCATGGAATGATACAGTACATAGGTGTTCCTTTTTTTACTTTAAATGTATGGTGAGGGCCGTCAGTCCCGGGTCCCCATGTGATGTCATTACGTCGCAGCGTCATGACATCACAACGTCTGTCCGAGCCCGAAGGCAGCTCACTTAGACACCGTTATAGGCGCCTGCAGCCATGGAAGCTTTCCATGTGGTTTCTCTCTACTGCACGATAATGTCATTGCGGCGGGACCCTCCTGGGGAAGGGGGGACAGCCGGGCCCGGGACAGTAGGCCCGGCTACCCCCCCGATGGCGGCCCTGTGTATGGTCATCCATAACAGGGTCCCCATTGGTTTAGTACATTTTTCTAGTATATATTTCCTAAATGTTTCCTTTTTACATAGAGAACGGGCTAGCATATTACAGTTTAGTAAGTATCCTGCTATACCTCATTCCATGTTTACCAGTCTAACAGAAGATAGCCTGTAGTTTGCTTTTCACTCATCATATAAAGTGCTGATTAAGAGCCAGCGGTTTCATAAAAAGCAATCTGCAATGTTTTATTCAATTGCCATTTGTATTTTTTATTTTTTTTATGCTCTCAAGAGTGCCAAGAGCAGAATGCTCCTCTGTTGAGACAATTGTTAGTTTACAATAATGAAATAATGTATAGCCCTTGTGCCATGATTGCCTAGGAAATTAGGTAACTGGCTTTCTAATACCCAGCGTGCTGAAACTATAGCGAGCCACTTAACCTAAAGTAATGGAGTATTGACTAGATACAGTGATATGTGCAAAAGTGCTTCAGTCAGATTAGAAGTTAAAAAGGCTTTATGCTGGATAGCTCTGTATTATATTATATGTCTTCAGACCCTTTCCTATATACCTTTCTGTGAAAGGTTATTACGTGTAACCCTGAAGAATGTATCTTGGAAGAAGATAGCTATGATAATTCCAAATTAGGTCTCTTAGACAATTTTTATTCTTGACTGTTAATGAACTAATACATCCTAGTAAAATATAAAATGTCTTATACATTAATAGTGTACATTGGCACCGTTACTTTTCCTTTGTATTTTTAAACATTAATAAGAGAGCAAATCCTGTCCAGGAGTCTACAGGGCAAGTGTGGCCTTACGAACTCAAGTGGTTATACTTCATGCCACTATCCTGGAAACATTTACTTTGTCTGAAGCCACCTAAGAGTCAGAGACCTGATGTAAGTGTTCCAATCACAGATATCTTTGCAGAAAGGTCAGGGACAGCTTCACGCTGATGTCACATGTCACACTTGTTTGATCATAAATATCATGCTCACATTATTTAAACTATCATCATCAGTTAACACAATTCGCACATATACCCACAATTAGCAATGTAGCCAATAGCTCAATCTCCTAGTTCTATGGTATTGAGCTATTGGCTGCATTGCTAATTGTGGGTATATGTGTGAATTGTGTTAACTGATGATGATAGTATTTAAAATATTTTATTCTTTGAAAATATAATAAAATAAGAATTGATTTGGCATTTACAGTTAGTTGTTTGTTATGTTGCAAGCCCTATCTATGGTCAAAAAACCAAAACAGCGCTCTCCTTTAACCTTTTGAAGTGAGATGGTTCTTTCCAGACCAAACTTATGGTCATAGGATTTTTTCTATAACTTGGTTTTTCCTAAAGGACACACAGTCCTTTTTGGTGGATGCTGCTATAATTTTGGATATTTGATCAGAAAATCTGTGGATACTAGTTGTAGGATATAGTATAGTTTTGTGCGCTAGTTTCCGTTTTTGTCTGTACTATAGTTATGAGTCACCCCCAGCTCCCCTCCAGGTTCTCTGGGCAAGGTAAGACCGAGCACCCCCACAACTACAGAACACCCCCCACAACTATCCAAGACCACTGCTGCCCCCCTCTGGTCTGGTTCACATAGGAGAGGAGACGCCGCCTTTCTATAGAAGAGCGGCAGTCGCCCTCCAAGGCTGGCTGATTATTTACATTATTTATATAATAACCCGGCATATAAATGGGGGCAGCGAGGTGGTGCTTTGGATGTCCCCTGGGCTTAGTGCTCTAGGTGATTGCATAAGATGGCCTAACATACAATATCTGTAATAGTTTCCATGTAATACTTTGTTTGCATTTTAGTTTTTTCCCTATGTTATTATTGTTGTTATATTTGTCCTCGCCTGTTTTTATATTTTCCTGTTTCTCACATTTTACATCTAAAGCTCTGAAATGTGTAGCAACAAGTTTCTAAACAGATAGAAGATATGTAACAATTTGTCTTCTTCAGCTGGCAGCCACATACAAAGATTTAGATAGATGGCAGTGTTAAAGACTATATTAGAGGTTTTATTTATGAATCTTTCACATTACCACCCTGGAAAAATACGTTGTTCACCTTCTGAAGCTTGCTAAATGAACTTATCACTCCTATTTGGGGTATCTCATATGATTTATGTTCCTCACAGAGGTGCTAAATTCAGATTAACTATTTGCCAAAAGTTGGAAGTATATACTGCATATTGCACCTGTCAGGGCACGTTAGAGATTCAACTGCGATTACCCATGCAAGGTCATGGAGGAATAGATTTATTAGAAGCAGGTTTGGCAAAAGGTCACATAATGGAAAAATGGTGTATTTCCACTTTCTGTAAAAATATGTAACACAATGTACACCTAAGGGAATTATGTTAAATGCCTATTATTGGGCTCCATGACACATTTGGGAAAAAGTGTCCCTCATCCATTGCTGCACACATTTTAATATATAAAAGGTTCCTTTGAGACTTTCAGTAATAGAAGTGTATATGTTGCTTTGCAGCGACATGTATTAGTGAGTGAGAATTATTTATCAAATGATAATTCTGAATCTCAGTTTCTCTTTAAATGTTAATAAAGAGATTCAGATAAACTTGATATTTATTTGGAAGAAGGATATTACATTATTTTCCTGTATTTATTCTCTTACAAGTGATGCTATTTGAACATTTGTTTAAACATAAGTAGAAATGTTTGTCACTGAGGGGGGTATCATGCTTGCCAGAAATAATTCCAGCATCCCTATGGGATATGAGGACAACTAAGCAATATGCACTCTCCCTTCCTAATTGAAACCCCTCTACTCACTGCATTACTTTAATTAACTTATTTCTGATCAGGGAATTAGACATTGACAGTATGACTGCGAGACACCATGAGCTTTCTAAGTAAAGCTTAAAAGGGAAATATTTTGAATGATAAATTATGTCATTGTACAGTAAGTATATTGCAAAATTATAACATAGAAAGAGATAGATCGATAGATAGATAGATATTAAATTGATAGATAGATAGATAGATGTGAGATAAATAGATTGACGGATGGATAGATTGATTGATAGATAGATGTGAGATAAATAGATAGACAGATAGACAGCCAGATAGATAGATATATAGAAAGATAGATAGATAGATAGACAGACAGACAGACAGACAGACAGACAGACAGACAGACAGATAGATAGATAGATAGATAGATAGATAGATAGATAGATAGATTTGAGATAAATAGATCAACAGATAGATAGATAGATAGATAGATAGATAGATAGATAGATAGATTAGATATTATATAGATATTGATAGACAGCCAGATAGATAGATAGATAGATAGATAGATAGATAGATAGAAGTGAGATTAATAGAGCGACATAGATAGATAGATAGATAGATAGATAGATAGATAGATAGATGTGAGATAAATAGATAGACAGATAGATAGCCAGACAGACAAATAGATAGATAGATAGATAGATAGATTAGATATGATATAGATATTTGATAGACAGCCAGATAGATAGATAGATTGATAGAAGTGAGATTAATAGAGCGACAGATAGATAGATAGATAGATGTGTGATAAATAGACAGATAGCCAGACAGACAGATAGATAGATTATAGATAGATAGATAGATAGATAGATAGATAGGTATGATATAGATATTTGATAGACAGATAGATAGATAGATAGATAGATAGATAGATAGATAGATAGATGTGAGATAAATAGACAGATAGATAGACAGATAGATAGATAGATAGATAGATAATCCATGAATATGTACAATTCATGAATATCAATAAGGGATCCATGTACTGTAAAGATGACTATATTCTTCTTTGTTAATGTAGGTTTGGATGTGTTTGATATCACATAGGCCTCTACTACTGTAATTCAATATGGTACTAGCCACTGTAAGAACTGGCTAGGGTTTAATACATGGTTGCCAACTCTCCCTGGTATGTGGTATGAGTGGGTGGGTGCTTTTGGCGTGTGTACGGTGGGTGATGCAGACTGGCTCTGGTTGTGCAGTGCCTGTGGAGTTCAGGGGAGGGGCAGTGCGCATTGCTTTGTCACACTGGGAAACAGGCATGCCGACGTTATGCGCGCTCCTGGCATCGTGCGTATGCAAGACTTGCAAGTGATTTGCAACTGATCCAAAAGGTGTTAAGCATATTGCATATGCAAAGTAATACCAGTAATATTCTGGGTACCGGTGGTACCAGTGTTGTTAGATATTTGTAAGATTCTGTTATTCATTCATATTAGATTTTACGTACTATTGACTTACTCACAACATACTCATGAGTGGGCAAAACCATGTTGCAGAGAGAATACTTAATCTCGCAACTCTAATACTGTTGACATCTAATGCAATATAACTCCCCTGCAATTAAACTCATGAGTAAGTTGTGAGTAAGTCAATAGTATGTGTCTAAATCTGGTCCAATGACTTACATTATTGAGTTGGGAAGGCACCATGTGGTCCCTAGTGGATATTCCATGCCAGGAAAGCATGCATTTTTCTTATCTTGTTTATGTTGCTCACAATGATGATGTTTTACAAAGTACACTATTATCATTTACATTGTTGACTTGGGACACAAGGCCTTTTGTCATTGATAGTTGGTGCTGGTCATTTGCTAATTTTATACATTTCCTCATAAAAAGTCATCAAGTCCACATCGACCCTGTTGCTTATTCAAGCTTGTAAATATTGCTCTCAGTTTTCTTGTTCCCTCTGTGGTGGTGTCTTGCCCATTCACGCTTCTTGCCAAGCACATAGTTCTCACAGCTTCAACATTATCTGGAAGAATCTCTGCTGCGGGACGGAATGCCAGGATCAAACTTGGTGTCCAGTCCATAGAGTTGTGGCACTCCTGCTGTCTAAATGCGTCAGTAAATGCTTTATCCCAAGCGAAACAAGTAACATTTATTTGTACAATTTTCATCAGTGCTGTGTGGCATTGATGGCAGCAATTGACATCATATCCCATGGTATCCTCTGTCAGGTCAGATAGCACTCCTGGCTTTTGCTAAAACAGGGCAGAAAACGTCTTGTTTCTTTATCAGTAGCAACCATAGCATGGATGGTATATATCTGACGGAATATGGTTGGACAGGTTTTGAATGTGCCATCCATAACCCAATAATGTACCCCATGTAACTTATTAACATTTTCTTGTGGAGCAAAAAGCTACATGAGATCTGTTTTGACCCAATGAGAGCGTCACAGCACCTGAGGGAGCCTAGGCACACAGGGGCCGATTCAATCCCGCGCGAAGACGGGAAAAAAACGCTTTTCCCGTCTATTACGGGACTGAAACCTCGCGTCTTTTGTACGCACCTCTATTAGGTGAGAACGAAAAAACGCGAGATTCCCTGCCTTACGCAAACAGCGTAAGGCAGAAAAAGATCGCGCGAAGGGGATTGAATTGGCCCCACAGTCTGGGAACCACTGCATTATTGACAATCTTGCTGTCACTAAGCAGATGCATGATTTTACGTCTCATACATCTTTAGAATGATTTAGATACTGATTGCAATTAAATTTAAATAAATTGTTCCAATCGAAAGATTTTTCAAAACCATATAGAATTGCAGGGGGGTAAAATGAATGTCAGTGTTGGCATGCAGGGAGAATACTTTATTTTTACATGTTGCACACAGATACTGACCAGCGTTACTGTTACAGTGTTATTAGACTTGTGCTGGAAACATCATCTCTCACCTGTAATACTGACTGCAATTTATTCAATTTACCTCCCCTGCAATTCAACATGGTTTTGCTCACTCTTGAAAAATCTTTCGATTGGAACAATTTATCTTATATACTATGGCCAGCTTAAGTCATGTGTGCATAAAGATCTAAATCTAGCCCTTTGTTATTAGTATCTTATCATCACATAAATTTTATTATAGTACATGTGTTCATTATAGTACAGTATTCAGATAAGCTCTAGGTAAAGCTGAGCATATACTATAAGATAAATTGTTCCAATCGAAAAATTATTCAAGAGTGGATAAAACCATGTTGAATTGCAGGGGGTGGTAAATCTCATCAGTTGCAATCAGTATTACAGGTGAGAGGTGATGTTTCCTAGCCCAAGTCTAATAACAGTGTAACATGCAAACACTAACATTCATTTTACCTCCCCTGCAATAGACTGTATGCCCAGCTTAAGTCATGAGTGCCTGAATCTGGCTCTTTGTTATTAGTATTTTATCATCACATAAATGTTATTATAGTACATGTGTTCATTATAGTACAGTATTCAGATAGGCTCTAGGTAAGTCATGAGTGCCTAAAGATCTGAATCTGGCCCAAATATCTATTTCTCAATAGGTAAATAAAGAGAAATAGCTTGTGTCTTAATCGGGTATTAATCGGGCTAGGTGATGTGAATTGCAATCACAAGCGTATGTGCCGTCTAGTTACAATATACAATATAGACGCGTCCCCTCGATGTATACTGATCCACATTTCCGTACTGCACTGGAGTCATAATAATAAGAAAGTTCCTAGGGAGTGGACATTTGCAGATACATTGATGCGTGAATATCACAGTCCTATAACGCCCAAGGATCCAAATGGAGAATAAAATTGAATGTTAGGAACTCAGTGTCACCTACCTGAAGCAAGTACATACTTGTTATATTACCAAGCTTTGCTTTCAAACTGCTACAAGATATACTTTACATTCTGATCCGCACTTCCCTCAACAGAAAAAAAACAGACTTTATTTATACCAACTAAGACTGATGAGATGTGATAGCATTAGAATTACAATTCACTTTGTTAAAAAGGAATTCATTTCCAAGACCTAAGGAATTTCTATCAAAGCTAAAATCTTCTAAGCATTCTACTGTCCAGCTTGGATTAAAATGAATGCAGTAAAACATCAGAGCGGAAAAATCCCCCTGGGGCTTCAAACCCAGTCTGCACCTTTATCTGAGAGTACATCACTCAAGGACAACAGATTAACTGCATCCCAACAAACGTATCTGTGACAAATTAGACATGTAATATTCAGTATCTTTCATCTGTCAGCTTTTCTTTTCTAAACCTTTCCAATAAATGTATTTCACTAACCTTCCTGGGTTTCATTCTAACGAAAGAAACTGCATTATTCTTCAAAAAGCAGCCATCTAAACCCTGCTTTTACAATACACAAGGATGTGACTTATTAAGATTGCCGAGGAATTAGGGACTTTTCGTACAATCAAGCCGAGAGTTTCAGAGCTGCTATGACTACGTCTATCGAGGCTCTGCGCTCATGGGGAATAGCTATGAAAACTAACACGTACTTTAGTCATTTTTATTTTTTATTTCTCATGTGCTTAAGGGAGCTGATCCAAAGACAGGCATACGCTGGCACAGGGGAAGAGCCCCAGCGTGAGACTAAGAGGAAGAACAGGTGGTAATGTACAGCTGCTCAATATCATGTCGAGTTACAGCCAGGTGGAGGCAAATTTAAACTGTGAAAACAGAATTGGAGTTGAGAGGTGGCATTTTCCAGCTGAACTATAAACTATAGTTTCATATCAAATTGTTCAGTGTTTATGGCTAAAAGTAAAAGAAAAACACAACACATTGGCCCAGATTTAGACTTACTCACAACTTACTCAAGAGTGGGTAAAACCATGTTAAATTGCAGGTGATTTAAATTGAATTAGTTCAAACAGTATTAGAGTTGAAAGATGATGTTTCCTAGCACAAGTCTAATAACAGTGTAACAGTAACGCTGGTCAGTATCTGTGTGCAACATGCAACAATAAAGTATTCTCCCTACATGCAAACACTAACATTCATTTTACCTCCCCTACAATTCAACTTGGTTTTGTCCACTCGTTAGTAATTTAATTGTACGTAAAGTCTAGATCTGGTCCAAAGACTGGTATAAAAAAATGATGGTTTCTGATTTGAACTTGGACAGCGAGTACAGTGCATTTTGTCTCAGCTGTATATCACATCAAATCATACAATATATTGTGTGTGCGTGTGTGTATGTGAGTCCCACATGTGTATGCAGCTTTAAGGTTTACAAAGATTTGAACAATTTGAACAATGAAAGAGAGCGTACTTGCTTATATAAAACAATAAGCAGCCAGTCATTAAAGTATAACAGAAAAAGTATTAAGCTGTGTACATACTTATTAAGAAGGATTTAATGGACCCTAACCAAGCTGTTCAATATCCAGGGAAGCTATAAAGAATATACTCACTGCCCAATAATTGGCCAAGCTCTCATTCGCACTGTGTCATTGTAATTGGATCGGCACAGCACCAGTCAGATCAATTAAACACACCAGTCAATCTGATTATCAGACAAGTGAGTTTCTAGATAGTTTTGTTGGCATCCATCAGACACTGCTCAATAAACAAGCTCCATCAAGCAATAATCAATTATAGGGTAATGTGTAGTGTGTAAGCTAGGACACATTCATTTTCATAATTATACAACCACCAATCTCACTTGCAATGTGATATTGTTTTGCTGAGGTGAATAGATCTGTCTTTTAGCTTTCAGAACTAAATTTGAATAAGTGTCTGAATGTCTTCATTCTTGCCTCATGTAACTGTACCTAACTATGGGCTGCATTTATTAAGCCCTAAAATCATCGATTTCATATGATAAAGTCAGTTTTCAGACTTTATTATATGAAGTCGATGTGTTTCTCATTTACAAACCCTCTGAGCGGTAATTAACACACCGCTCCGTGGGAAAAATTATTGCTGTCTGAAGACAGCAATAACTGCTGTGCCACTACAGTCTTGAGCTGGCCATACACTATAAGATAAATTGTTCCAATCTAAAGATTTTTTCAAGAGTGGGTAAAACCATGTTGGATTGCAGGTGAGGCAAATTGAATTANTTGCAATCAGTATTACAGGTGACAGCTGATGTTT
>JABWIB010000614.1:90469-101655 GCA_016617825.1 Platyplectrum ornatum | reverse complement strand
CCCCCCCAACACCAAAAATTAAATTTGCTTCCACTAAACACCATTCACTGCCTTTTACCAACATTTTTGAACGCCATCCACCATCTGTAAAATGCTTATCACTAGCCATATAATCTATCCCATCACCTACTGGCAGCCTCTGAACAGCATTCTAGCAGCTCTACAGCAAAGTCATTCTGCTACTAGCCTTTCTCCCTTTGTAGCCTTCCACCACCCTTGTGCAGTGCTTCCTAGCATTAATGAATATTCATTAAATAGTTCATTAATATTAATCAATACAATAGACAAAAGCAGAATATGCAGGTTAGTGTATATATAGTACTTTAATTTATGTTTATCTTAAAGACAGACAGACTGACTTACCTGTCTCTTGACTTCTCTTGTATGAAGTTTAGATCCAGTGTTCCCAATAGGTTTCTTTTAGGATGCCTTCTTTGGCTGTAATGCATGCTCTTGTCTTAGCTGGGTTGAGACACAAAGAATGTTTGTGGAAATGTTCATGGTGGGTTTCCGTGACACAGCCTAGAGCCAAAACTCCTTTCAGTGGTCCGGACTTCATTGGGGAGGAGGGGGCACCAACCTCAGTGCGACGTCACAGTATAGGTAAGCTAGCTAATTTATCATATCATTTGTCACAGAAGACACATGGGCACTGCCAAAGAGGCAAAACATGCCCACTTCCCACACGTTAACTAGCCAGACCCTCTTTCCAATTCTCCAATTGCTGAAAGGCGTATTCCAGAGAGACATGGTAGGCCTTTGATATTTTTCTCCTCCGGGCCTTTTATCTGACACTGTGCACAATTATTACTGATACTAATACGTCATTTACCTTGTAGAGGAAACGTGGTTTTAATAGTACACACCCTCCTATCACATGCTCCACTGGAAACGACTTACAGCGCATGAGTGTCCACTGCACTCCGAAAGAAAGACCAAATTACCAGTGTCACTTATCACACAGGCAAATGACAGTTCACATTATCATTCCTTGCTCAGAATATAACTAGTCTCTGTACCACAGCCATTTGGAAAGTCTGCAACATGTGTCAGGGAAAAGAACACAGAGCCAGATGTGATGCCATAGGTCGCTGTGACAGGAAGAGATGCAGAGGAAGGAAATCCTGTATGACCTACTTTTCCTAAGAGGGTCAGACCATATACAGCCTGAGACTGTTAGATAAAAGTCCTGTTCTTATCGTCTCACTTCGTTCACTATATATTTATATATATTTATATATATATATATATATATATATAGATATATATGCACACAGCGCAGCGACGCTATATACTGATCTGCCAAATTATATTCAGACAGAACAGGCTTTGGGAAATCTCAGTAATCCTTAGCTGGTTGGATAATGACATTATTGCTGTAATTTTCTATAGATTTTTGCTATATGTGAATGGCAGAAATGGTGTTTCGGGCCTTTTGTCTTGCGAGCAGTACCGTGTTTACTTTGCGCTGTTAGTCTTGGCAGCGTGGGACCTCTTCAGCATTTCCTGTGTGGGTTGGAATGCTCTGCAGCGTGTCACACCTGTCTGTAATCGGGGAAACAGCCAGCGTTACAGGAGCTGGCTGCCTCCCAGCCATGTGAAACCTGGCACTTCCCATAGGGCATGATGCTTTACCCTAATACAGACTCTGCTNTCAATGTGATCCTTGCCAGCTAAAACATCATGCACTATTCGCCAACAAACAGAGCTGCTTCAATGTAGTGAAGTCATAGCTGTTATACCTTTCTGACTTACTGCTTATGTGAACGCATGCAAATTCATTCCCCATACTCACACAGAGTTCCAGTATGGCGTAATGTTCAGCGTAAATCCTTAACCCCTTTTGCCAGTAAACCTTTACCTCACTATCAAACAAGTTAAAACCCTGGTTGTCTACATATGCTGTTTTTGTTGTTCACTTACTTGTATTTTTGTATTCTTATTTATTTTGTATATTATTAAATATATGTTCAGAAAGAAAATATTTCTTTTTTTTTAATAAAAATAAAATAAAACAAAAAGCTGGCCTGTACACATCCAGATGTGATCATTTTATACTGTGCTTCATGCAGACACAAATGCAGAGAGCAAGCGCTTTCTGATCCTAGCAAATGGAAAGCACCATCCTAATCTGGATCGGGTCCATGGTGTCTGTAGAGAGAGGTGTGAAATGCCAATGGCTCTTTTGTGTAAGTTATAATCAGGTGATTTGACTTGACAATTTAATAACAGGCAGCAAGAATTATGAAGCTGACATATGTTGTGTTTCTCAGAAGTCACCCGCGTGTTATTGTGTGTCATTGATTCATCTTCATATAGCAATTCCTTAGGTAGCTTAGGCTGTGCTCAAGACACAGCAAGTAATAAATATTAAGGCTGGCACCTGCTGAAAAGAGAATGTTTTTGGAAAATGACTAAAAGACACAGTTATTTTGATAATCCATTGAAAAGTAAAACAAACTGCAAATGCAAATTCTGTCTTGACCTATACTGACTATACTATTAATGGACCTGATATAGACCTCTGTATGTGTTGTGTACATTTCAATAGACTAACCTTAAGTTTCCTGTACTGATTAGCGGTTGTATGGGCCCAGGCCATACCATGTCCCTACTGTTTAAATGCTCTGTGAGCAAGGGAATGACCCGCCATGCTTTCTGGATGCCTGCCACATGGAATTGCAAGTATAAATCTGCTCCAATGTCATTTACAAACATGGACAATTTTTTACGACATCTAGAAGGCCAAAGTAAGGGGTAAGGTTTATTTCTGATTATTGTTTTTGAGTTCAATTTACCCATAAAGATCGCTTTACCTGAAGCATTTCACCAGACAGGAAGAATGTACCTGGACCTATTTCCTGGAGACACCACAGGCCCACTCTTTATTCTTCTCCCCCAATGTTAGTGTTACAAACGAGACTCAGGCACAAATCGGAAACTCATAAGGCTGCTCACAGGGTGTGCGGGCTAGCTGTGCCCTGTTCTATATCGGAGCCCTTAAAGGTGTGGACACGCTTACACAATTTATTAGTATACACAAGGCAGAGGAACGGGTAAATGGTAGAAAGAATTGGAGCTACACTAACAAATATCAAGACAAGGGCTACCAAACGTAAAACAAAGTTACATAAACAACAATGGGAATAGGGAAATGAATACAAAGAATACAAAAGGCTAATTAAGAGCAAACCAAAAATCAGGGACCAAGGTATGAAATAACAGGCACAATGGGTTACCATAAACACAGGATAAGTACAGAGAAACAGCAGATCAGGAGCATACGTCAAACAGGTTGCAGGGCAAGAGAGTTAATGACCAGCAACATGGACAGGGTGGGGAAGCAATTTAACAAGACTGTCCAGGTGCCGGCTAATTAACGCAATAACATAAGAGTCCAAGGACAACCCGTAGGGAATGTACAAAATGTCCACAAATGTCCACAAATGTCCAATGTTGCCCCTAGGGACCAAATAACAGGATAATTAAACTTCAATAAAACAGATAGTACTCTTTGGGTGTTGGAGGAGGGGTTGTAATGGAGCAAAGAAGGGTTCGGATCAGGCTGCAGGGATGTGATGGATTTAAGAAAGGGAAGGTTGGTTTCGGCTGTGGTGAGGGACTGGTTAATAGAAGGAGAAGATTGCAGCTTCTTCTGGTTATGGTTGCCAGGATGGGCACTGCCAAAATAGGGCCATACGATTTGGTGAATCAAACCCTTACACAATATATGGGTGTTTAAAACATCTTAAATCTTATTAGTGTCAAATTAATTTCAAATTACATTGTATTTCATTTTACCATTTACCAATGTCACTCATGTGCCCCATGTACATAGTCTTGACCGCCAACAATTCTGTATCATTTTCATGGCCTTCATGCTTGAGTATATATTTATTCAAATTATTCAATTTTTCTGAAACAGAGGGTTATGGGGGGATAAAAATCACAGATCATGCCCTTAAAACTAAAATTCATAGTAATATATATTGTATTTTGTGAAATGACATATAGTATATGTCCAGCTTTACTATACAAAAATACAATACATATTGCTATGTGAGGGGTGGTATGCATGGAAATACTAACTTCATTTTGAAACTATAATTGAGAGTTGAGCTATATTACCTCATTCACTCACATTCTGTTTGTATCTTTTACATTTACCTCTCCTTACCTGTTGTCATGCCAAGATGCACCTTCATTATTTGCACTTACTCTGTATCAGACCTTGTGACTTTATAACCAGCTACTCTGCATACAAGCCTGGTGNGAAAAAGCTTAACTGTCTTATGGGACGTCTTAAGTCTAAGGCTACTACTTTACTACTTTCCCCAAGAGATTATTGAATAACCTGTTAAGTTTCTTAAATATTCTTATATAAATGTACAGCTAAGTAAATCTAGTGCATGCATGTTTTTACTTGTGTGCACTTTTTTTACTTCTGCCCCTCTACTTTTTTAACACTGCTAGTATATTTTGGATTTATAGTCCTCTACAACACTATAATACACCATCTGAAGGATTGGCTGGCTGCTTCATTCAGATAAGGAGCCAAAAATGCAACGGGGCAGCTGTGATGAAAAGTGCAGGCTCTTAATATTAAGGAATTCATCATCATCCTGGCATGACCCGATAAATGCCATCTAAAGAAAATAAACTATAAGAATATCTTACAACTTATATTGGTCAAACTTACACGACCCTATACGACCACGAAAAAACATCCTTTTAGTTTCTTGTCTGACCTCAAATGGTCACCTTGTCCTAGTGGCGTGGACAAATCATGTAAAATATATTCGCCAAACACCCTGCTGGCACCTCGGTCCAGCAATACCCATAGTTAATTAGGTGTAAGCCTATAGTCAGGGCTGGTTCAACTTGTCAACGGTCCCCCTTCCATGATAATGTTGCATTTGCACTCTTCAGTTTAACATTTAATACCAGTGACTCTCCAACATACCTGTACCATACAGACATTATCCTAGACACCACCATACCATACAGACTGCATATTAACGACCAAACAGAAATTATCCTATACTATAGAGACAATATACTACAGACTGCTATACAATAAACACAGCATCCTATATACTATATTGCACAGAGACTGCCATATAGATTGCATATGAAAAAAGGCCTCCTTTTCCATGTATTATTATGTAAGACAGTGTGACATGCGCTACAGTTACTTTATTAGACAGTGTCACTTTATTAGACAGTCAATACTGTCAATACTCTGTCAATACATTGTCTAATAGAGGTTCCCCAGCATCTATCACATTGTGGGAAGCAGGAAAGGCACTTCTCCAGCCAGTGTCTCTCAGGAAACCCAGGGTTGCCGACTCCCGGATTTTGGGCAATTCTACCGGTATCCCGGGTTTAGTTAGCAAATCTCCCGGGACTGAAGTTGAGGCAGTAATTTAATGTAAATCATATAGGTACTATGAATTGGGGGACTCGATGACACCATGCCCACCCATTCATAGCAATTGTAGGGGTTTTCCATTCAGGGCGCGGGGCTTTAGGCATGATTTGCATTAGTAGTATTGCAGTAGTATTGGCCACTTGCATTCAAAATCCAGCTGCTCTGTCAGTATTTGTCAGAAGCATTATAACTCAAGACAGGGATACATGTTGTACAGAAGCTTATGCATGCCCAGACTATAATCAGGGGACAAATGAAGATCCAGTTCATTATTATTATATAATGGCTGTGAAGTTTATAAACTGACATTGTGTGGTCTGTTTCCATCATTTAAAGCAAGTGTGGTATTTATTTCATCAAAACAAATATGTCCCTGGAAGTTTGGGAATTCTTTACAAGTGTTTCTCTTCTCGGTGTAAACATTTACATGGCGAAGCAGCTTTTCACCTNACTCGCAGTAACTTAGAAAGTCCCAGTAGGCTTCCTGGAATGAAGGACTGCTATAAAATCAATAGCTATTCTATTTTTCATGCTATTTTTTTCCTACATACAATTTGAGATGGAAAAGTTTAATAAAAGTTTAAAATAATAATGCAGACGTATAGCCTCATCAGCATTGGCCACTATTTAGTTTACATCTAGTTATTAATGGTTTTATTTTATTATATTATAACAGTAAAACCATCTTTTTCCAACTGCTATTATTTTGTAGTATTCTACTCTAAGACATTAGAACTTAGTATAGGTGTTCAAAGCCAGTGCTAGGTCTCTAGACACTCTCGACAAAGCTTCTGTCAAATAATCTTGGGTAATAATCTTGGGTAAATCTTAACCGTTGAACATGCATCGAACTTCGTCACTGTAAATAGACTTAGACTCAATCCTTTATCTGAAATGGCATTGCTCCTAAGTGTCTGTCTGTCTGTATTCCCCATTGTGCAGCTCTGCAAACACTTGGTAGTGCCTAATAAATAAGCGGAAATAATAATATTATTGCACAGTGCACAATATTAAAGCATATGCAGTTTGGCTGAAACATGGGAACACATGGGAGTAAACTTCAGGGCCTAAATTTACTAAGCAGGGAGATTGAAAAGTGGAGATGTTGCCCTTAGCAACCAATCAGAATCAAGCACACAATTGCACTCAGAAGTGCAATTGTGGATCTGGGCAAAACCTACTAATTAAAGGGGGAGATAAGTTTAATTATGAAAATGAGAGGTGCTGTTTCCTAGCTCAACTCTAATTTACAAATGAAACATATTGCAGTATGTGAGTTCTATGTAAAAAAGAAAAGTGTATGCCAAATAAAGAAAATTACATTGCAAACCTCACATTTTAACATGATTTTGTTAGGGTCTGGCGTAACCATAAAAAAGGTGTAACTCTGGATCATCTCCCAGCCCTGACCGGATTCCTGGTGCAATATACTAGAATTGGCAGAGCTGTCAGCATTGTGTTATGCTTAAAATTAAGTGTTTTAATATAATAAAAGGCAGAAACGCTTTACAAATAGAAGTAAAAAATGCAAGTAATGTAGTGAATCAGTTTAGCAGATAATAATGGATAATGATACTGAAATAATAATAATAAATGTATCCTTAATTAAATATACCATTACATTAATAAAATGATTGGTTAAAATGTGTCCGGCTTGAGAAAATATTGTGTACTGAGCAACTGGTGATATGTAAGTTAACATGTCTTTACCTGTATTATTACCTGGTGGTTTAGATGTCATAGTGAGTGCAAAGGTTTGCTTCAGGTTAGTTGGTGTTAGTTAGTTGGTGACCAATCACTTCTACAGTACTTTTTATATGCCCTCCACAGTCTTCTTTTCTGATGTTGTGAACTTTGCTTTTTGGGCCTATGCATAGACCACCTTCCAGGCCATAGACCATGGCTCCCGATTGCAGCTTTATAACCTAGAGTCGTAACTTACTGTGATCAAAGTGAAAAATAAACTTCCTAAAAGCACCTTTAAGCAGATGGTACTAGCGCTGGAAGGGAGGGTGCAGCACACATTAATAAATGATAGATTATTTGTGTAGTGTTCCCTGCTGTTACTTCCATCTGGTTTAAAGGTGTTTTAAGATGCTTATTTTTTTACTGTAATTGTTGTAATACTTGTATACCCATTATAATTCATTTTCCTATTTACTTTCACACATATTTCAAATATCATTTATAGTAAATAGCAGAATAACACTATATTCACGTAATGACTACATGTTGAAGAGTGGATCACATGCAAATCATATCCAATCAGCACCGCCTTTTGCATATGTGTCATCATTTAACATTTTGTATAAAATTTGACAGGTAAAACAAAATTGAAATATTAAGGAGGGACCTGTTAAATACTGTATGTAATGTTATTTAACACTTCAACCCATTCTGTGCAACTTTTAACTGGTTTTACACCTAACTTAAAATTGGCATAGGAATTCTGTATGACCCCTTAACATCATTTTATTCAAACATTCAGTTATGGAGCTAATTAATTGTATTTAAATAATAACTAGGTTTGTATTAGAAGTAAAATGCAAAATACTATAGAATGTATTGTTGTATAGTAGTGTTTTGACAATGATATTTTTATTTAGATTATATCCTCCTTACCTTTACATCTACTTTCATTCTGACCCAGATTCTGATGCAGTTGTTTTATCTGCAACACCAAATTCCCATTTAATAACATATTTATTAAACAAGTATTCACATGTAATGACGATTATTTTTTCAGTTATTTAATCCTAACCTAAATCATTATGTTCAGTCATGTGCAAATAGGAAAGTCAAAATCATCTGATCACTCTATGATTCACTACATACTGAATGCCATACACACTGGACACCGCACATTATAAACCATACAATGCAACTGGGTTACTAGCTATTGCACAGCTGTCTCATTGAGTGCAAAGAAAATGTCTATTCTGCCTAATTTTAAACTAGGATTTTCACAGGAAAACTTTTAGAGTTGTAAAAATACATTTGCTGCCAGTGGTAACTTAAACCTATTTGTATATTGTAATTAAAGAGTGTTTCTACCATTGACATCACCCAATAACAAATTATACCAGGCAATGTTTAGGCTTACTGGCTAATACCACTTTTCCATGTAACCCAGGTTTTTTGTCAGTGGAAATGGGCCCCAAGAACAAAAACCCAGGTCAAGTGACCCAGGTTTTTGTTCTAGGACCAATGTAGGGTTTTTATTGGGCTTTTTCCCGGGTCAATGCAGTTGAATAGGGGTTTCCCTTTAAAACCCTGAAAAAAAACCCAGGTTCACACTGCAGTGGAAAAGGGGTATTTTTTGACCTGGGAAAAATGCAGGGTAAAAACCCAGGTTTGAACAAGGTTTTGGTGGAAAAGAGGTATAAGAGACACGCACCTGATGGGTGCACGAGGAGATATGTTGCCACCTCTCATAATATCCAAGGCAGCTGTTGGGTTAATATTTAGTTCTGTTTGTAATCTATGCATTAAGAAATATACTGTTCACATGAACACACTCTATTTCCCATTCAAATGCATATAATATGAGTACTAAAAATTGGCAATGTCATAAAACCATACAGTAGTTTTTCCGGAACTGTTTTGGCAGATGATAACAATTTCCTCTTTCACAAGACAATAGTATTTATTAGTAATTTTGGCAGTAGTTTCTTATTAATAGGGGGTTCCCCATTTTCTGTATGAACTAGAAATCTTGGGTGTAGCTTGGGCAGTTCAGCATTGTGTTACATTTCGCATTATCTTGAAGCTTGCAATGTAGGCATATTTTCTGCACAATTACCTCTCTAATTATTTTCGTTTAATAATGAAATATATGAAATAGTTTCTTTGAACTAAAAAGATGACAGAGAATGTAGTCTAGAATAAATGAATAATATGCATATGTAGGTATCTGGTGTTCCTTGGCTCACTGCACTATACTTCTCATCTGTGTCCTTGTATCACATTCTTTATTCTCAGGGAATGTTGTAGCAATAAGTACAGGCTACAGACAAAAATATCTTTTTTATACATCTTTTGTTATTACGGCTATTTAGTGTTTCAAATAGGAAACCATTACCACTACAACCATTTTTTCTCTATGGGGCCGATTCAAAACAGCGTAAGGGAGAAACACTCACGTTTTTTTGTTCGCAGCTCACTGAGCCGCATCTAAAAAACAGCGATCTTTCAGAGACGGGAAAAAGCACACTTCACGCTTTTTCCCGTCTTCACGCGGGATTGAATCGGCCCCTTTGTTTTCTAATATTTTTGTATCAATTTTCCAGAATCAGTTTAGGTGCCTGTTTATCTACATCTGCAAAACACTTTCAGTTTCATTGTCCATACTGGAGAATGTGAGCTTGATTTTGATTGGTTGCTATGGGCAACATCCCCACATCCCCAAGTATAACTGACCAAAGTTATTTCATAAACTGGTGGTTCCCAAACTGTGTGCCTAAGCTCCCTAGGGTACCACGATGCTCTCATTGGGGTGGCGTGGGATGTCTTTTCTGCCTTGGTTTTACGCTGCTAATGTTACTTAGAAACACAATTTTTTGTCTTGTATAGGAGCTACTCAAGATTTGATAAAAAATGGGACTGCTTGGTAATTATTTTGTCTTAGGGGAGTCTTGAAAACATTAGACTGATTGGGAACCACTGTCATAAACTGTTTTAATAATTGCTAAATAATATCCAATATCTGGTTAATAACAGAAACATAATCATGCTGCTAATGATATGACTACCTTATACTTTTTTCTTTAAATGAATACACACTATTTAAATAATCTACTGTACAGTCTGTTTCTATGTGTCTGGTAATTGTTACCAATAGCATTCACCTGAACATCTGTTAGGTCAAGCCAGGAAGTGAGACAGACAATCAGTTAAAACCATGTCCTATTCTTTTCTCATTTTATTTTAGTTTTTTGTATCTGTGGCAATGTGTCCTTGTGACTAATAAAAATGTGTTTCTCAGATGGAACTATGATAAATGAGATATGTTTGTACCTATAAACATACTGTACAAAAATTACTTACTGGAAGCAAAGGGGTCACAATGGGCCAGATTCAGATCTTTAGGCACTCATGATTTAAGATAGGCATACACGATAAGATAAAATGTTCCAATCAAAAGATTTTTCAAGAGTGGGCAAAACCATGTTGAATTGCAGGAGAAGTAAATTGAATTAATTACAGTCAGTATTACAGGTGAGAGATGGTGGACCTGATTCAAGGATTTTGGCGGCCGCATGCTGATTGTAAAAACCGCAGAGGCTCTGGATCGCTGCGAGCAAAGAATGGAAGAATGTAGAACGCCCCTTTTTTCATTAGCATATGGCGGATGCGCAGATCGGCGAAACTTCGCGTCTCCGCCAGCCAGAATCAGCTCCAATATTTCCAAGCCCAAGTCTAATAACAGTGTAACAGTAACACTGGTCAGTATCTGTGTGCAACATGCAACAATAATGTATGTGCGATTATGCGATGCACGCTTTCGATGCAGTGCATCGCTGAATCTCCCTTGTGTTTCTTATATGGAAGTATGAATATCCCTGGTGTTTCTTACATGGAAAAATGAATATCCCATGTGTTTCTTAAATGGAAGAATGAATATCCCATGTGTTTATTACATGGAAGTATGAATATCCCTTGTGTTTCGTACATGGAAGTATGAATATCCCTTGTTTCTTACATGGAAGTATGAATATCCCATGTGTTTCTTACATGGAAGTATGAATATCCCATG
>JABWIB010000614.1:68765-87374 GCA_016617825.1 Platyplectrum ornatum | reverse complement strand
TATGAATATCCCATGTGTTTCTTACATGAAAGTATGAATATCCCTTGTACTTCTTACATGGAAGTATGAATATCTCTTATGCTTCTTATATGCAAGTATGAATATCTCTTGTGTTTCTTACTTGGATGTATGAATATTCCTTGTACTTCTTACGTGGAAGTATGAATATCCCATGTGCTTCTTACGTGGAAGTATGAATATCCTTTCTGTTTCTTGCATGGAAGTATGAATATCCCTTGTGTTTCTTACATGGATGTATGAATATTCCTTGTGCGTCTTACATAAATGTATGAATATCCATTGTACTTCTTACGTGGAAGTATGAATATCCCTTGTGTTTATTACATGGAAGTATGAATATCCCTTGTGTTTATTACATGGAAGTATGAATATCCCGTGTTGCTCATACACTAGGCAACCCCAGATCTCTCATCTTATGGAAAAAAAACATAACATTCAGTACCAGTCACTTATTGTGGTCAAGCAGATGGAATGATCAATAAATGAAAATGGTCATCCTGGCTTTTCCAATTAGCTCTTTTTATCTATCTTTTTAAGCATAATCAGAGCTTTACAATGATAACAATGACCATTGATTTATATATCTATTCAGCATCCTTTAATCATCTGGATTAATAAGTAAACGATTGATAACAAATAATAACAAGAACTCATCATAATATAATTATGTGATATCTTTTGAACAATGGGGGCCTGTATTTTACCCTCACTGTACACAAGTGACTATACAAGTATGGCTTCTGTTTTTGAATTGGAATAGAACAACAGCCAGTGTAGTAGCCACTATAACAAACTTGTTGTACAATGGCCAGAAAGGATAGACCTTGATTTGAAATTGGTATAAAGCAGACCTATGTCTTATTAGTACCTATGATACCTATGACCTTTGTATGGCAAGCAATTAGCTACCTTTAGATAAATAGAATCTATGGATAAAAGGGTCTCCAGTTATTGCTTTATTTTCTCTTTTAACAGAATTTAGAAGATACTTACATTTTCCTGTTTCCTGTATGACTGTGACATGCTAACAATGGTTTCCATGCCCTTTATGGAGCATAGTTCAAATCTTTATAACGGCATACAAATGAAAAAAGTAAAGTTTGAAAGAGATGAGGACTTTTCTGCGTTATCTATTGTGTACAATATAGTCTATTTAAATAAAATGTCATGTTTCTAGTGTCTTTGTTTCCTTTGCCTGGCTTGAAAATGTGTCTGTTAGTAAATGTATTGATTCCTGATTTTACTGGACAATACTATAAAAAGGCTACATCTAGACTGAAGATACTACCAAGGTCACTCTATTTAGAGTTGAATAAACTAGAAATAGAAATGTTGTACGTTTTTGTTTATACCTTCCATGTTAACAATTGCAAGTAGCATTCCTTTGCAGCCAAAAATAGGCCTTTCCAGTCTTCTATTTTTCAAGATTCTACCGACTGTTACAATATATCTTCCGCTACTAAAATATTAACCTCTACCCTCCAGAATAACTGCAGAGTCCTGCAGTTACTTGCTTCATTATAGAGAAACTGGTAGTGCAGCGCTGACTGTGTTGTCTCAGACATGTGAAAGGGCAGCTGCGTTTTTTGGAAAGCACTGCTTGTTTTCTTAACAACCAGTGTAGAGGCTGTTTCTAAAACTCTTAATTGGTGGATAGGACTCGGTACTTAAAAGTTAACAGGAAAATTTGTGTAGCAGACGTGATGGATTGTACAATAATATTCCTCCTTAANTCCAATGGAAGATGGAAAAGGCGCCTTTTCCATCTTCCATTGGAATTAAGGAGGAGACACAAGCCGGTGAAATAATAGACACTATTGACACGTCTACTAACAAGAATGTGAGTACAACCAGATATATAAAAGCATTGGCTATCTACAGTGTACACTATATGCTATATAATTCTTTTGAGGAGAACATCAGTGGATCCCGTTCCTGGTTCCTTGGAGCAATATGAATCTGATTGAGCCTCGATTGCTGAGTGGACATTTAATGGACAATCTCCTGTGATATATGTGAAATACTTGTGGTAAGGAATTGATAGTTTGGCGCAGCCCAGGGTAGATCCTCATTGTTTTCTGTGTTCATTTGCTTGTTTGGGTATTGAGGTGTATACCTTTGGTTGATGCCTTGCGCGTACCCCCAAGTTGTATATACTGTTTGTGTGCATACTTTTCCTTTTCTTGCAGTTTAGTAAATATTGGCCCTAGACTTGATCTGTCCCCATTTTCAGTTAGGTCAGACCAGAAGTATTATGTCATGGTACAGGTTGGATCAGTCAGATCCCTGCTTGCTCGATGATCAAACTCACTACCAGTTGAAATCTGGAACCTTTCCAATATCCCTGTTGGTGCTATAATATTCAAATAACATAAAATTATCTGTTTAACACCTTCTAGTGTGCCTAACCTGCGACATTACTTTGTGTCATCCGCTAAAGCATACTTTCTTCATAATACAATGTGTAAGTCTCCACTAAATATTATGGGCCCGATGCAAAGCTGGTATCACGCTTTTTCTCATCTATTACAGTATTGAAAATGTGTGTTTTTTTATACACAGCTATAAGCAAAATAAAAAGACGCAAACTGCGTAAGGGGGCGCGAAGCAGACTGAATCGGGCCCAATATGTAACACTGGTCCTAGTTCTGCTACTTTAGTCACTCAGTCAAAACAGCCAACAACATTTGTGGGTTGCAGTCACACGTGGGATGGGTTTATTATTTAAAACAACAGAACTACAAGCACAACACTGTCACAAATCTAGATGTGGTCCAATCACTCTGCAGATCAAAAAGATATCACTATATCTGAAGAAATTTAAGTAAGAAAGTAAGGAGGGTTTTAGGAAACTTCAGTGATCATCACAGGAAGCTTAGTGTGATGTTGTTTCAGTTGTACAGAGAAAATTAAAGTGCAATGCTGAAGAGTCTTTCAATAAACACAGCATCAAGCAAGCGTGCCGGCCAACTACTTCTATCCTGTTGCCTTCAGTTTGTTTTAAAGATGTTCAACATATATGGTATACCTAATGCTATAGAAATACACTGATACCAAATGACCTCCCAACAGAAGGAAAAGAATCTCTATTTATCAATTGACATTTCAAGAATGTGCTTAATATTTGATAAGTAATAAAGAATATACTAAGCTTGATGAAGAGTAGCTAGGCTGCCATGGGTTACATTAACATTATGACACGTGGCAATCTTACACATCTCCTCTTGCTCTTGTCAGCCCTCTTGTCAGTGCTCTTATTTGCCGCATACTGTATAAGAGTCTGAAATCTTATTACATGTTAGCAGCTCTACACATCCACAGCATTGTGAAGAGGGTAGCAGGTGTTAATGATGTGATACAATGCAATTTCCATCATTTTGACTGTTGCTACCAATGCTGTGGATCACGGCATTAGGCAGTGGGGATGGGTGGCTTAATAGTAGTGTCTCCCATCAGATGCTCTGTTCTATACTTCCCCACCATATACTGGTTGTAGTCTTGACTGAGGGCCGCAGTTGAAGTACCACTGTAGGCAATTGTTACTTAAGGCCTGTGACATACATTATTGGCAGCTGCTTGCTTTATCTGAATCTACCTGCTTGTCTTTTGTACTAAATATATTGAGAATATGCCTTATTCTATAAATTATATGTGGGGAGATTTATTAAAGAGCTAAAATCTTTATCCAGGTTATCAGTCTCGTACACACAAATAAAACAATACAATATATTCTCCAAAATCTGACAGGCTGATAGTTTACTGATTTTCTTTATTGTGAGACAATCCAGTGTTGAAAGTATTTTTTTTCGTATTGTACCCTCGAAGTGGGGGTGTATACGGGGGTATGCCATACTGGCACTTCTACCACTGATGTAATTGAAAAACCTCAAATCCCCATTGACATCCATTATATTCTGTGTTTCCATACCACCACTTCTTAATGTCCATACCCCCACTTCTAANTTTCCACTTCGACCACTGCTTTAAACTAAATAGATCACCTGTGAATTCAAGTTCAGAAAGTAGGTTTAGAACTCATATGTGGTCTACTTTCCGTCTGTGCGAGGGGACAGCTTAAGAATCCACTTGGGCTAGGAAAAATCATCTCTCATCTCTCTCAAAGCCAGCCATACACAGAACGATTAATTGTTCCAATCGAAAGAATGTTCAAACATCTTACGATTTTCTAGGAAAAATCGCTCAGTGTATGGGAACGTTTTTTTGCAAATGGTCGTCTGAAATCACTCAAAACCGGTCGTCAAAAGATTTTTTTTGATCTTTTGACATGCTCAAACTTAAATAGTTTTTTAAAACGATAAATAAATCATTCATACAATTTTACCATACAATTATTGTACAATGTATAGGCAACTTGGTTCATTTTTCATCCAATCGTCAGATATAAGATTTATCTTACCGTGTATGGCCAGCTTAATACTGTTTGCAACAAACTCCCCTCAATTCAACCTACCCACTCTTGAGTAAAGCTAGGCACACACGGTAAATAAATCATTCCAATTGAAAGATCTTTCAAACATCTTTCGATTTTCTGGGAAAGATCTTTCCATGTATATTAGATTTTTTCAACCGATGGCCGTTATTGTTCATAAATCGTCAGCAAATATTTTTTGATCTTTTGGTCTGCAGAAACTTAAATAGTTTTTTAGGTAAAAAATCATTCCATGTGTACCCACTTGCAATAATTTCGCCATTAAGGACCGTTATAAGCATAAATCAAACGTTTTTGTTTTTTTTTAATCCTTTGCATGTCCCAATTTGCATAATGTTTTTTTTCATACACTTATTGCACCGTGTATGTCTGCTTCCAAATAAAATAAAATTGGAAGATTTATCTTACCATGTGTGCCTAGCTTAAGTCAAAATTGCCTAAAGTCTGAATCTAGTCCAATTTGTGAATCAGTTCACTATTATTATTTAGCAGCTGCAGAACACCTTCAATAGGGTTATTCTCTATGCCCACCTGATTCCTCAGCTTTCAGGAAAAGCAGATTGCACATGCAGGAACGTCCAATCCCGAGGTGCATGTTATAGCAAAAACACGCACCTCTGAATAGGACGCAGGAAAAAGAGGCAGACCTTTTACCTGCAGTCAAAGCATGTGCTCTCTATCTGAACATACACAGTGATCAATTTTCCCTACACATCTACGTGTGCAATATACTGTTTCAAATGCTGTATTTTACTTTCTCTGAGATTCTAGAACTTCTTTCCCATGATCTCCAAGATACAAATAAAGCAAATCATGATTACAACTCTTGGAGGGGAAATAAATCTTTTGGTTTGGTATGCAGTAGCATTTATTTGGCTTTAATACCACTGTGCAAACACATTTCCCTACAATATTTTGCTCGACATCTGTGACATCCATCGGCATTGAATAGATTAACATGAGACTTTTTTTGTTGCTTTCTAAATACATTGGTTGCCAAATCCCAGCCCTTGCGCATTATACAGCTGGCCTGTCCAACATCAGTAGCTATCGGTAGCAAAAAAGAATGTTAAACAGAATAAACACAATGAAATTCTGATGATCCTACTTCTACACTTATCTTTTATAATGCTACCCTCGATATATGCCTTGTTTTCCTACATAACGTAACACTGCTCATATGCGTACAGTAACAACTAAAATAATATTTTTATTAAGCGGTATTAAGACATGTGTTCAAATTTGCTGTAATAAATTCAATTCAGTCATGAGTCATCATTTTCATACTCGGTCATGGCCACCCTTTACCACCCTCATCCCTCCTTTTTCTTTTCCATAATCTCTTCCCCCTGTTGTTGTCAGAAAATCGACAATCATCCATGTGTTCTTTCTCGAATATTCTTATTATATGTACTTTGTCTTGGACGCAGAACATAGGTAGCAAGGGTAGTTCAGGTAGCTTCTAAACACTGCTGCAGAAAACCCAGCGCAGCATTAACTGGTATCTCAGAAGCCGTGCTTATCTGTGGACCAATCCATGCGAAGGGCATAAGGACTCATGCCCAAATCCAGATGCAGGATAATGACCAGCCCCTGAGCGGCCAGGATCATGTGACACATCCGCAGGGGAGGGTTTTGTATCTTGTAATTGAATTGTATATGTATACTGTCAGTGATCTTTAATAAACAATTAATACACAAATAAATTATCTCAGACTAATTTGAGTGCTTTCCCGTGATTTCAAAGCAAGCCTGAAATTCTGGAGTCTCCCTGAATTTCTGGGAAAGCCGGCAAACAATGGGGCAATGTGTGGCAAGCTAAATCAAACTTTTTCGATTTTAACATTTAAAGCAATTTTACAACATTACAGCAGAATGATGGGGAAAGCAAACATTCACGAGTAGCTTCAGGCTGAACACTGCTCAGGTAAAACTGATGAATAACTACCACGTTTATCAGTGCCCTGTAATCATTCCTGATCTAGAATTAGAATCCCCCCCTCCCCAATTGAAGAAGTCGGATGACAGAAGTCTGCATGACTTGAAGCATATGGTTACAGCCAAAGATAGAAACAGTTCTCCCACTCTTTTCTGTGAAAAGAACCTTGCTTAGCAGAGTATATTAATAAGATGTATATAGGCGTCTCCCATACTAAAATGTGGGTAACCCATTTACATCTGTGAACAAGCCACTGGTGTCATACGCTTATCAGAGCTCTCACATCACATTATGTGCAATTGGCATAACGTGACGGCTCCAGAATGGGCATGTTTCTGCCACGTTTCATATTGTTTGCTTTTATAGTTTATTTATATATTATGTAGTATAGCACAAGATCTACACATTTAAAGCTACACATCCACTTAGGGGCCAATTCAATCCGGCGCGAAACCGCAACTTTTTACTTAACAATGTTCTAGTCGCTGCTTCGCACCCTAGTTTAATCCTAATTCATCGAATTACCCGCTGATTTTCACGGGTTTTGTCCATGCATTTTTTTTTTTATTTAGTCCTGCAAATTTTTTTTGGGGTGGATTGAATTGAGCGAAGTGCCGAGGCATGATTTTTCCTATGCAAATTAGGAAATATCACATATTTTTGGCACTTCGAACTGGATTGAATCAGCCCCTTAGATTGAGAGGATAATAGGGAATTTCTTTCTCAGAAAGGCAAATATAAGCTCATTTTGATCTAATGCTTTTATAGAGTTCTTTCTGAATCCCAGCTTTAAATGGAGCAGTGGGACACGGACAACATTTTTTACCCCGGGGTTAGTGAAGTTTCCTTGGGCCAATGATTCTGAATGTAATGGTTTGTACTCTGCTCTGGTGTCTGCTGTCCCTGAAAGAGCAAAATCGTTTATATCACCACATTGGTGCTCATCATATTCTATCTTGTTCAGCAATTGTATCATGCTTTAATGTGTTTCCTTCATAGCAGAAGCATGAGCGAGTGATACACAGAGTAGCTTCTTGGTGCTGAGGAGTAGCTCAGCTTTCAAGCTTTCTTTAAAGGAATTGATAAAATGAATGCCAATCCTCTGTTTTTTATTCATTGGACTGGATCCAGACTTATATACTATTAAATTTATGAGTATAAAGTTACAATGAACGTCAGTGTTTGCATGCAGGGAGAATACTTTATTGTTGCATGTTGCACACAGATACTGACCAGCGTTACTGTTACACTGTTATTAGACTAATGCTAGGAAACATCATCTCTAAACTCTAATACTGTTTGCAACAGATGAAATTTATCTCCCCTGCAATGAAACATGGTTTTTCCCACTCATAACTTTAGATTAACTTATTTGATTCCCTCCAAACCATTGGAAAAGCAAAATTAATGTGTTGAGAATCCTTTGCCCCGCCTGTGAGGAGCCTGGGACAGGTTATATAGCAGGGGGGGCCCAGTCTTTGTCTTGGATGCAGAACATAGTTAGCAGGAGTAGTTCAGGCAGCTTCTAAACACTGCTGCAGAAAACACAGCGCAGCATGAGATAACTGGTATCTCAGAAGCCGTGCTTTTTTGTGGACCAATCCATGCAAAGGGCATAAGGACTCATGCCCAAATCCAGATGCAGGATAATGACCAGCCCCTGAGCCACCAGGATCATATGACACATCCGCAGGGGAGGGTCTATAAAACCCTTTCTAGGTGCACTATAAATGCGTCATATATCACAATATCAGCTCTTTTGGAGGGAATAACCTCAGAATTGTGGGTGATCTATAACCATCCATTAATCTGCAGAGGGGATTCATATATAATAACACACGAGGAGCTTGTGGCAAAATCATTGTTTAACAGTGTAATTAGCATGAGTTTTTGACATTGGCTCAGATCTACTCATTATTTCACTAGCTTCGTTACGTGTATTCCCAATATTCACTCACCAAGCAAATGGTTATCTTAGAACGTAGGGACAATGCTATTTTCTGCTGTAGGTTCAATTATTGCTCCATGGCTGAATCTCAGACGAATGATCAATATTATATTCTCAGGACAGCCGAAATTGGATATTTATTTTTCATTTTGTGAAGAGACTGTTATACTTGTTCTCCGTCTAAAGCATAGTCTCATATCCTGTCAGATTAATAGTGATTATGCTCCTTTACAAGAAGCCAGTTACTTTGAAGCAGTGCTTTTACATTCCCCTTTCAGCACAGCATGGGTGTAGTGGTTTGCTTCCCTTCCAAGGGAATATGGTTCTTATTTCCTGCTCAAATCCCAGCTCCTGCCATTTTTTTTATATAGTTTTAAACCAAAACTAATAAAGACAAATATAAACTATTTTTATCTAGATTAGTGACCCTCGGTAATCCCCAAATCCGTTTCTTTGAAGCCCTAACAAAAGATAAAAGCAGGGTACTTAATGTGTGGATTTATATAAAGGATGTGTGAACTACATGAAATGTGAACCGGTTGTCCACTCTTTGCCACACACATTGTATATGATTTTTTCAATCACTGCCTGCCCTTGTTAGTGGTTTCTAAATGACCTGTATGTTATCTTAGTAAATCTTTCCCTTAATTATTTCACTTTTAAACCTGAAAAAAATCATTTATATTTAGTTATTTCCATAAAGAAGACAAAGTAATCTCCAAACCACCTCTTAGCAGCATCTATAGTTCATCCCATATTGCTTGCTGCTTAATCATCTCTATAAAGCTGGTTCTACAGTACACCTAACATTACGCTGGTTATTGAGCCGTCCGAGCAGCTCAATGAGGCCTCTTTTTCTCACTGTATGTGGGAATATCCACCAACAGCTTTGAGGAAGGAGTAAAAGAGTTTGCTTCTCATACACTAGTAAATTATACCCCACTATAACGAGAACAGGCAATTTGGGGTTTTACTCCGCCACCACTTAAAAAGAAAGTAAAAATATGTAGAAAGTGGTGTTTCTATTTATAGTCAAACGTTATTTGGGGTTTAGAATGTAATTGCAGCAGAAAAAAGGGTATCACATGTCTTGAAAAGCTTTTCTGAGAGGCTAGATTTGCTAAACTGCTGGAAAGTGGAGATGTTGCCCATAGCAACCAATTATTTTATAGCTGACATTGTCTAGGATGCTATCAAGGCACTGGTGCCAGGTCTCTGGGCTAGGCGAGACATAGCAGCGCCCATCCCCCCCAGGGTCCTGCTCGGCTGGTATGCAATTGGAAACTGAAAGCTCGAATCTCATAGGTTGCTATGGGCAACATCCCCACTTTTCATTCCCTCAGCTTAGTAAATATAGGCTCTTGACTGCACTATTATATGGCTGTGGAGAGAGGAATATGCACCCTTAAAATGCATTGGCAATCATTAGCAACTATACAATTAGGACAACAATAAACAAGAACGTCTGTATATAACATAAACTAGCAAATGCTGATTGCCTCTTTTGTTTCAGATTATGTTTTTACTACATAGTTTAACACCTTTAAAGCGTTTTTTAGACCTAAGGGTCCTGAAATAATTATAGGGTTTACTTAGCGATAAAATATCCCTGGGATGAGGAATGTTTCTGCGTTTCTGGCTCAGACTTCATAGATGTATAATCCATAAATCTATTTTTCATGTGCTTTCAGCCCCACAGCAAAATTCACTGATGTTGATACGCTACAAAGTAAACATGTCAACACTACATGAAACTATTTGAACGAGTTGAATATGTGTTTATTGTCGGGCGCCCGGCTCCTCTTTCTATTTAACGCTCAAACATATTCATTTTAAAAAAAAAATGTAATTTGTCACTTCTACACACTTGTCATGATGCCTTGAACATATGTAACACTGGAAAGTAGCAATTCAAATTGGCAATGATCCTGACAGCATAGCTTAGCTTTTCTATACTCTTACGTGTATTTCTATGGGGCAGACTCGCTGGGGTGGAGAGGATATCAGTGACTGTCCCGGAGCACATGTCTGTAACGTCCTGTATTTTCTTCCTCATTCTCTGACGTTCTCGGCTAGATTTAGTTTTTTCTTTCCTTAATGAGCTTCCGGTGGGGCGATACTAGTGCCGATTGACTGGGGACATGTACATTATATACAATATCAAAAACATGCAATGCATAATGGAGCACTGGACTGGTGTACAGAAATAATTTATTGGGAACATGCCCTCTGTGCAGCAGAGATTTAAATATGTGGCATTCTGCCCCCTGAATATTTGTTTGTAATAAAACAAAGGCATAAATTTACTAAACTGCAAGATGTGGGGAAAAAAGTGGGGATGTTTCCCATAGCAACCAATCAGATTCAAGCGCTCAGTTTAATTTTAGATATTAGGGAATGTAAGCTTGAATCTGATAGGTTGCTATGGGAAACATCCCCACTTTTTTCCCCACATCTTGCAGTTTAGTAAATTTAGGCCCAGATCAAAGCCACTAAATGCTTACGAAACATCTATGCAGTTACTTAAATACATTAGAAAATCTAACCTGTGCCTGAAACGGAGCACATGAAATGGACAAACTTGTTAACATGCTATTTGTGTTTCAGTACAAGTCAGTGACATTCACAAATGTCACATAACATAATATTACAGGTCTCGGATGAATGTCCAGCAAATCCTATTGTACAAGAAAGGTTATAGAAATACTGTGGTTGGCGTGTTGTGTGATGGTAACATTTGTTTGTAAACAGATGTTCTAGGATGTGTTATACGCAATGTATTCTTTATATACCGTACGTTAAGGTTTGTGCATTGCTTCTTGGTGATAATGAGTGTCATACACATGATCATTCCTATTACAGTATAACAGTAAGAATAAAAACTGTTGCATATTACGTATTTTGATATATTTTGGATATGTAACATTTTTGTGCTTTGTCTTCTTCATTCATTGTCCTCAAATTGCTCATTAAAATGATACAAATATACACAGAATAAACTTCCTAATATGTTTTTACTTATTACTAATTTATATGAAAGGCTGTTATTTAAAACAGACTGTATTGTAAGGAGCAACATTCTGTTAAAATATTTATTTAAGAAACAATTTGTGTGCCTTGTTGTTTTTCCATATCCAAGCAGTCAGACAGGCTTGCTTCCAATTATATTTCATATTATATTTGAGAATAACCACAGGCTACTAGGTATAATGTTCTGTTACTGCCTCTGTATAATAAACCAAAGGGATGCTTTGGATTTATGCTTGTACTTCCTTATCCTAATTTTGCTGTGCTGCATTCTTTTCGCTTTCTTATTATGTATGGAAGGTATTTACCCGACATGGAAGATATAATATAATAGTGCAGGAAGACTAATCGTCGGGCAACCTTAACAAAACTGTGGTGCCAGCATGTATGCCTTCACCATTTATTTATACATAACTTAAACCCAGTGCAAAACAAGAGGAAAAATAATATCTTTCTTCCTGCATTCTGTACCAATAGTATTGAAATGTGGGGATGTTGCCCATAGCAACCAATCAGATTCAAGGGGGCATATTAACTAAGCGGCGAGAATGAGGTTGAAAAATCTTGTCGAGGCCCGCCACGAGTTTGATGCATGTTTATAAGTGTATTCACTAAGTGGGGTATTTTGTAAGCGCTGTGTGCTTCAGCGAGAATTGTCAGCGAGTTTAGTTAAACTTGCGGCGTGTTTTCAAGATTTGTCTGCGAGATTGGCTTTCTCGCAGCAAGACTGTGTGAAACTCACCGCAGCTAGAGACCTGTTGCTACGGCTGAATTATCTAGTTGTCTTCATCAATTTTTAGCTATAATAAAGAGCTCTGAACAACATGCTGTTCACTAATATTAATTCACTTATACAGTGAAATTGACTTGGTGTCTCTCCTAGATATGTGAGACTTTAAGTCCGGTATGCACGGCCAGCTATCTCTTATTCCTATGGTTTTTAGAAAGTAATGGAACTTGTAGTTTCCTAACACTTGATAAGCCACACAATATCAAGCCTTATATAGAGGTTTCATAATGTTGGGAACCCTCTTTTAACCAGTGCTTGAAGTGGAGGTTTGGTGCTAAGCCCCGATCTATTGTATAAGCCCCAACCAGGGCCGCCGACAGCATCACCCGGGCCCGGGACTCACAAAGTCTGGGACCCCCACATGAAGCTAGAACACCGCGTAGGAGGCCATTGAGCCTTTAGGAGACAGTGACCCACTGCTCTGTATTGGCGTGCTGGGCGCCCCAACCCCTCCAGAACCATCATATTGTAATAAATGTCCCCCTCCAGTCTGTGGGAAGGGGGGATGGGGGGAAGGTGTCGGTATATCATACTGATGTATACTGGCCCACTCACAGCACTGCTTTTAACACAAGTACATATCTCCCAACACTAAACTGCAAAAAGGGGAACAAATAAGACCTGTCCATCATCACACTCCTAACTCCGCACACTTTCCACCCCTGAGCTTTTTCTGCCTGTTTGTCCCCTTATCGGGATAAACTACAGGGTGGGCCGGACAGAGGGACAGTCACCTGAAATCAGGACTGCCCCGCTGGAATGGGAACAGTCACCTGAAATCAGGACTGCCCCGCTGGAATGGGAACAGTTGGGAGGCATCCACGTGTGATCCATAATTATCAGGTTTCTTATCACCATTGTATTTAAATAGTGCTGGAAAACTGTATTATATACAGTACTTACTACTTAGAAACATGTATGTATGTAACCGAGCGTAAGTACAGATCTATCAGTGTGTTCACACAACATAGGAGCTACTCATTACTAGCAGTGACACGTATCCTCTCTTGTTTTTTTCGTGTGTAGGTCATTTGGGATCCTCGTTTCAGTGTCAGCCCGTGCATCAAGACCACATATGCAACGATGACAGCGAAAAGGTACTGGTGCCCGTAAAACCTCATAAATAGCATGACAACCTTTCACATTTAGAAAGAAATTCAATAATTGCTCATTACTTAAGCAATAACACATGGCGAGCAGTGCATTAAACAATTCAGCTCAAAGCCTGGTAGTCTTAAATGCCTTAAGGAAGAAGCTTAACCTTTATTAAAGAATGTTTCTCATGAAATTCAAATCTGTGCCCACATATTACAGGATATATTTATTCATGTGCATTTCTGTGTTTGAAGATAAATACGTGAACAGGAGNTAGACAGCATAAGAGACACAGAATAATGAATGTTGCAAAAATACAAAAATGCCATATATAATGCTTGTTTATTTGCAGCAGCGATATGGGAAGTTGGGGAAATAGATGAAAGTGGCAGGTACATAAGTATAATATGTGGGTTCATGACAATAAATGTCTATAGGCCCCCTTGTCTTGGCTTTTGGATCTCTCTGGGGACCGGCGCGTGTACTTTGAAGGTCAATTTTCTGCTTTCCTGAATGAACACAGTGAACTGCAAATGCAATGACTGCATAAAAAGAGCCGAGACAGCTTGGAGAGATGTCATTGACCCATCTGTTTTTAGAGAATGGCGTTGACCAGTATTTGAATATCATGGCATAGATATGCAGGTGATAATGGCTGTTATAGAAAGAAGATTAGGGCCAAGAGGGTTCTAATTAAGTGGGAGAGAAATGAATGAAAATGAACAGTACAAGAAGTCATTCAACACAGTGAACGAGAATACAGACACATCACATTGGCCATACACTATAAGATACATTTTTCCAATCGAAAGATTATTCACGAGTGGGCAAAACCATGTTGAATTGCGGGGGGGGGGGTAAATTGAATTAAGTCAGTGTTACAGGTGAGAGATGATGTTTCCTAGCACTAATAACAGTGTAACAGTAACACTGGTCAGTATCTGTGTGCAACATGCAACAATAAAGCATTCTCCCTGCATGCAAACACTGACATTCATTTTCCCCCCCCCCCCCCCGCAATTCAACATGGTTTTACCCACTCTTGAAAAATCTTTTGATTGGAACAATTTATCTTGTAGTGTATGGCCAGCTAACGTCATGAATGATTGCTTAAAGATCTGAATCTAGCCCACTGTTATTGAAGTTTTGTAAGGAAATTCCCTTCCCACTTGGACCCTGTATTATAATTGTTGCTGGACCTGCTTCATATGCCCAAAGCAACTTCTATTTCCTGCCCTACAGCCAGCTCTAATTATACTTTGGCCTTGCAATCAATATAATAGCTCCATTGCATACAAATAAATATAAATAAGCAGAAATCCCAAGTACGCTTTCCTTAGAGAACTGTGTAAAAAAAAAAAGAATTCCTTACTACACAGAAATTGAGTTTATTAAGCCTCCTGTTTATACCCCTCCGCAGCCAAGTGTGAACAGAAATACTCTGCTATATGGGAGTTTAGGTCTAATCAGTGATCAGTGATCATTTTCTTTACTTAACTAATTATGTTATATATTTTTGTAATATATATTTTGTTATATATTACATTGCATACAAATGCCTTCTTCCACTTATGTGTGTGACCAGTGTACAGAAGAGCAAGCATCACTTACAGACTTGCCTTGAATTAACTGGGTTCCTGTCTTGGAACCAAAGTAAAAATGAAAGTACTTATATATTCTAAAGTTTTCAGATAATGAACCCTCCCAAGGAGTGGTAAAGGCCACATATTACATGTGCGTATGCACATACCATGGTTCCAGTGCATCCTCCTGATCCAGATTTCTGTATTGGAATTGCTTTAAACTGTGGTGCAAGACAGGTTACCATGTGCCTTAACGCCTTATAGCAGGCCTTCAGGTATTATCACACCACGAGTCCCAGCATGCCTTAACTACATAAATAGGAAGGGACAGCTGGGCCCTGACTGTAGGCCCAGACAGAGGACCTGATTCACAGCAAAAGCGCATCTCTGAATAGAGCGCAAGGAGAGGAGCAAGCCGTATGCCCCGCATCCCTGCGCTAATGTAAAAATAGCTGCATCCGGAGCCTCTGCTAATGTATACTCGCAGTGATCGCTGCAAGCATGAAAGCCGGCAGTCACTCATGAATGAAAAAAAAAATTTTATTTAAAAAACAAAACAAAACACACATACACATTTTAATGAATAAAATAATATTTTTCATTTTTTTCATTTTTATTTTTAACCGGTTTTTTACAGTTAATGAGGCAGGTAATTGTCCATAGGACATTACCTGCCTCTGTGCTAAGCCTGCACCATGTACTCTTAGCCCTGCTAAAAGTGCATATGGAAATGAGTCTATATGGCGGAATCGCAAGGGCGAAATCTGCGAAACTTCAGCCCCAGAGTGTAGGCCCAGACAGAGCAGGGGTGCGGCGCCAAGACTCTGGTGCGCAATGGCAGTAGAGGGAATACAGATAGAAAGCTTCCTATCAGTATTTCCTCTGTTGTTGCTGCATGTCAGAACTCACATAGACGCCAGTAATGGCATCCAAGTGAGCTCCTGGGCCTGGGTGGTCGTTGTGGTGTCATTACATCATAACGTCACATGGGGGGAAAGAGGGGCACGTGGCTAACTTCCCAGGCGACCCTGCTGATACCTGATAAAGCATGCTGGGACTTGTAGTTCTGCAACACCTGTAGCGCCACAGGCTGTCCAGGCCTGCCCTATAGGATGGACAGACTGCAATTTCCCTTGACACACAGAACTGAGCATGCAGCAGAAGCGGACATCAGTTCAATATCTTTAACTTGCATAAGAATTGTTTTTCAAGGGTGAACCCTACAAGTGAACATATGGAAAGTGTACTAAAATGCCCATGCCATATGGCACCTATAAATTGCCATATCCATCATTTTGGAATTGGGACCTCTTGTTTTTATGTTGTAACAAAGACCTATCAAGGGGTGATACACTTAACAGAAGCTGTCCTTACACAAATGAATCATGGTGGAATATATATAACATCTATGTGTCAGTATTTTGTGCATCAAGATGCTATATGACTGTTGTAAACATGTCCAGTCAGCACAGATATATGCCTCGAAATCAGAAGTCTATAACTTATATCCAAAGTACTTCACACCAAAGCGTGTTTTTAAATATTAGAAGCCTTACTATTACAAAAGCTGCATAAACAAATGAATGTCTGTATTATTTATATTATGTATTTTTCTAAGATAAAAGGCAATGTAAAAAGGCTGCCATGTGTTGTGAAAGGCTGTTGTTGTATTTAATAGTGATCGGCCTGAAGAATGGGATTGAACAGCAGGCATTCGCTGACTTGTATGGCTCATGTCCAATCACATGCTTACATTGTAAAGCATGGCTGCTGCCATTGGAGTTAGCATAGTATTGTGTAAACACTTTGAATGGACTTCCCATGATAATATCTTTAAACACTAAACACTGCTTTGTTCCCTCACATTGTTTCTTTTTGACTATTCCTACTCACACAAGATTTTATTCAAATTGTATTAAATGTTATTATGTATTAAGTCATTTATAGTAGGTTTTGTGTAAGACTATCTTTGATGGCTGGTGATTTTTTTGGCATTTGGCAGATTGGGGGTATCTATACAATAATTTATAATGACTGTCTATGCACATTATGTATCATTTACATATGGTGAAGGAAAAATAACTGGTGTTCTGGTATCATGTTATTATTTACATGGATGTAAAAGCCAAACACTTGGGGGTATATTTACCAATCAGATTCAAATTCACATTCTCCAGTCTGGAAAATGAAACTGAAAGCTTGAATCTGATTGGTTGCTATGGGCAACATCTCCACTTTCCAATCTCACTGCAATCTCGTCGCTTAGATTAGTAAATATAAGACCCTTAGGCTTAAATGTACTAAGCAGGGAGTTTGAAGAGTGGGTATGTTGCCCATGGCAACCAATCAGATTCAAGGTCTCAGTTTGATTTTACATACTGGAGAATGTGAACTATAATCCGATTGGTTGCTATGGGCAACATCTCCACTTTCCAATCTCACTGCAATCTCGTCGCTTAGATTAGTAAATATAAGACCCTTAGGCTTAAATGTACTAAGCAGGGAGTTTGAAGAGTGGGTATGTTGCCCATGGCAACCAATCAGATTCAAGGTCTCAGTTTGATTTTACATACTGGAGAATGTGAACTATAATCCGATTGGTTGCTATGGGCAACATCGCCACTTTTAACCCCCCCTGCAAACTCCCTGTTTAGTAAATTTAGGCCCTAAATCACCTGGGATCTGAGTATGCACACATAGGGGTATATTTACTAAGCAGGGAGATTGCAGTGAATTTGCACATTCTCCAGAGTGTAAAATGAAACTGAGAGCTCAAATCTGATTGGTTGCCATGGGCAACTTCCCCAAATTCGAATTTCACTGCAATCTCCCTGCTTAGTAAATATACCCCCTAGGAACACAGTCTGGCCGATCCACAGTTCTGTCAGTGTGTGCGCAGGTGTGCAGGGTTTATATGAAAGGGTACAATTTATACTGCACAGGTTTTAGAAGTGCAATAGGACTGGTTATAGGATCAACACGTATTGTGGATACTGCGTGGAAACAGTGGGCATCCAATAGCATTTAAAGTGCGTATGCAGCACAAATCATATGTTTGAATCTAATCCATAGTCTATATGTCATTTCCTAAGAACATTAAACTGTGGAAGCTGAATACAGTTTAATGTTCTTCTTAGAAATGATAGGGTTAAGCCTCATTCAACATGCTCACAAGCTGTGTTCCCCCAAAACCCCAAGTTCTTATTCTCTGGACATCAAAACACACACATACACAAAAGAATAATAATAATAATAATAATAATAAGTAAGAACTTGTGTGGGTGGAGAAGTACATGAGAACTGCTTTTAGCTTGATTCACAAGTGTGCTGAATTCATAGTGAGTGAGATCAGGAGGAAATGAGAGACTAGGACCTTTCATGTGTGGCCTCATGGTAATAAAACATGAGTCACTGTCTACAGCATTAACTATAGCATACTAGAAGTACTACAGTGTATTCCAAATAAGCTGTGTATTGCTTACAAGCACAGATCAACTATATTCATTGTTTTATACATTTATAAACATTGATGGAGTAAAGGTTTTGCAAAATAACACAGCAGCTCCGTACTCGTGTTTAATTTTTTATCTTGGCCAGGTTGTATTTATTTTACATGAAGAACCAGATACAGGGGGGAACTTATACCCCGTTCACATTACCAGCCTTAAAAAAGCTGGCTTAAGAGCCAGTGTGTAGAGCTGGGGAAATTGGAAGGGCTGTGAAAAAAGGAACGTTCAGATTAGCTGAAAAAGCCAG
>JABWIB010000614.1:26375-68397 GCA_016617825.1 Platyplectrum ornatum | reverse complement strand
CCCCCACACACACACACTCTCATGACAGCCCCACACACACACACACACACACATACTCTCTCTCATGACAGCCTCACCGAGCATCCAGCAGCTTCTTCACTTCCTTTACAGTCTGTCGGCAGTGGCGCTCCTGCTTGACGCTGGCTACCACCAGCAGCGCGGCTGCATTAATTAAAGTGATTTTTTTTTTTGTTAAGGGGTCGGCTGACCACTACAATAAGAAATAGAACCCCCCTTCCAGCACCCAAAAAGAAAATACTGGCAATTGTCATTGCCGGTAAAAATATTCATACCGGCACCAGCCTAGTGGCAAAATTACCAGGTAGGCCGGTGGTTTACCGGCCAAGTGGCAACCCTATACCTAACCCATGAAGCTGGTATGGTTAACTTTACATTGCCATACATTTGGCAAACTGTCCTTCAATGTGAGCAATAGTGCGTTTTGGATGGTTTAAATAAGACTCCTGACCATCCTGAGATTCATGCTTTTTGATGCCACGGTGTCTGCCCAGGCACCAGGAACTTACATTACTAGCATCTACGTGAGTCCTGACATGGGAAATACAGATAGAAAGCTTCCACGCAGTATTCCCTCTGCACACCAGAGTTATGGCGCCGGTCCCCCACTTTGTCCGGGCCCAGGAGAGTAGGACTGTCTCTCCCTGTCCTTGGTTGACTGACCTTTGGCCATAATAGCATGTGTTCTTTACCAAGTTCCAGTTATATTACCTATGCTTATTATGTCAGTTACAGTGACATTTATGGGGTAGACCATTTTAGTGCACTTATTAATAAAATGTGCTATAAATGACCATACTGGAAAATAAATATTCTTTACAAATCCAGCTATTTCACTAATGCCATAAAATGACTTACCATAATCCATCTTATATTTATGTATTCCTGCTTTCCATACATACAGAATCAGACTTTATGTTCTGGAGATTGGGATATATTTATGATTCAGGTCACACTAAATAGCATACTTTATATTGAAACTACTGTTCTACTAATATATAGTTCCAAGTATCCTATCCAAGCATTTGTATCCCACCAATACAATCTATAAGATCCACAGCCTTCATGTCCCATACAGCCAATGCTATCCCACATTGTGGCAGGTGCTGGTGAAGACTGGGATTTAATATACATGGGAAATATCAAATATCCTGAAGCAGCATGGCAATTCCATATGTTTTCATTAGTAAATTTAACTTAATTCCAGCAGTTTAATGTGTTGATTTTTGTTGGTGTTTTTTGCCTATGGTGATAAAGCTATGAGTTTGAATGTGCCTGGCAGCCATATTTGACAGCCCTCAAGGGAGGTTTTGTGAAGTGCGATTAAGCATGTTTAAAGGATAAAATTTGTTTCAAGGGTAAAGGTTATTACTTACAAAATCTTGGGGTCAGAGGGGGCGGGGCCTATATAAAAAAAAGTTCATGTTTACCATACCAGTATATACAAGCCCACTTCGATAAAGGTGATAAAGTTGAACTCATGGAGGCCAATCCAGAGGTGAGGTTACGCCAGACCAAACATACACCAGTCACAAGTAATGTATAAGTCCTACACAGTAATAAAAACCTTGCTTTTTAAATACATTGATTATTTTATATTTTATGTTTCATGTGCATTGCTCAGGATTTGCACACATATGTGCGTAACACGTGCTTTGAGTCTCTGGATCGGCCTCAATGAGTGATTAGACGATGTTTTATTTTATTATATAAGACAGGATTATTTTATTTACAGATTTACTGGAGTTTAATATTACATAAATGTAAACAGGATTTTGTCACTCCTGTAAAAGTTATGGAAGACTGTGATTTATGGGGCATAATAGTCTTTTTGTGCTTTATTAGGGCTTGTGCTTATTTAAATCCATTTGCATACAAATGTCTTCATATGGTTTATTTTATGGGAATGTGTTAGATTTTAGTGTTATAGCTCCTTTATCATAAAATAAATTGCTAAAATACTGTAGCATATCAGTGTTCCATCAGGAATCATTCAGGGAAACATTGTTTTTCAGTTTTACGAGAAAGTGAGAGGAAGCCTAAGATGGGGAATGTATTAAAGAGAAATCTATCACCACCATGATATTTTGTCCTTTAAAAAGGTTCAGAAGATTACTACATAGAAATGCTTGGAGCATTAATTCACTAAATATCTATGCAGCTATATAAGAAATCATCATGTTGGAAAAGTGGGCTTCACTATAAATGTAAATGCCATTTCAGGACGTTCCTGGCTCTGCACGTCCACATCCGCACAAATTCATCTTAGTAAATATGGGCCAGGGCGTGAGGGGGTATGTGCAATAAGGGCTTCTCATCTTATCTAATAATAATAATAATATTGGACCAGATCTAGATTTAATACAGGGGGTATTTTCCGATTGCTAGGACTTTACAGTGGTAATTGATGCATGAACATTACCAGGATGAAACTGGATCCAGCCTTATATATTTCATACATGAATAAACTCATCATTACTCTATATATAGTCTATTCCCACCATTAAGGGCACTAGTGAAGACCAGACCCCAGCCAGATCACCCCTGGTGTGCGGGTATCTTGCGTGTAACAGATCCCCAAGAATACATAACATATAAACTGGTAATGAATAACTGGTGAACCGGGAGCAACAGCGAAAAGAAACATATGCATAAACACTGAACACATAGCATACAAAAGATAAACAATACCGCTATCACATACATAGGAATACAAGCAAACAGGAATATTACCAAGAACAAGTACACAAGGTCAGTTAAAAACGTGAGCACATGAAGGAAGGCAGCTGGAGACAAGGCAACACAATAAGGCAGGTGAACCAGGAAGCCAAATCAAACACATACAATGACCAGGAACTTTCATCAGACAAGCAAATCCTATATAACCAGACTGATCCGGTGCTGGTGAGACACAGCAACCCCTAGGGGCAGCCAAAGAAAATGTCCATAATAAACAAAGAGGGCCACAGCTGTCCCTGGGGCAGGTCACAAAAAAGTCCGCAACATAACAAGTAGTAGATAATATAGTAATAATAATAATAAAGTAATATTAAAGTTCTAATATGCTTATTAATATGCTTTATTAATCAAAATATGTTTTATGTTGTTAATAACCTGTAGCTTCGCAGAAAGGTGGTTATTTGGTCTTAGCAAAGAAACCTAGTTTTTCTTCCAACATTACTTGGTTGGTAACATAGGGATGGTGAACGCTAGATGCACAAGGGTATGAGAGGCTGGGGGACTTCCAATAGCCATACCGTTATGTTTTGGGAATGAAAAATGATGTGAATCTAAAATGTAGTTTTTTGCCACACACCTATATTATCTATATTATACCTATATTATATTATTATATGTATTTTAATGCCAATTCAGGCCCACTTGCCAGCCCAACCCATTGCCCTTTGACGGAAGCTGTCTCAGGCATTTACAGTTCTCAGGCCCCAGTTGGTGTAGGAGTTTTTGGAGGGACTTGATTATTAAAATACAGTATAGCGGAACACCCCTTTGCACCAGTGCTCAGCACACGTATTCAATCACAGGCAGGTCACCCATTTTTTTTAACCTAAAAGTGCATGTAGGCTGTATACTGTAATGGTTTGCATAATATTTACAATGGGTTGCATTAAATTGCTTATAAATAATATATGTCTTTGTTTTACTCAAGTGATTATAATGTAAAATCAACAGTTTTTCAAGAAAGGGTACCATTCTGCTAGTGGGGTAGGGTAGACCGAGGCATTGTTTCACCATTCCCTGTCCTTGGGCTCTCTTATTTGCTGTAGCATGCATGTTTTATTGTCTGGCAAGTGAACACCAGACAATGAGTTGAAATGGATACCTTTGTGCCAGTGTGAAAGAGACCGAGGCTTTTCAAGGGGATAATAAAGGACCGCATAGGGTCATGATCTTGCTTTCCAATTGCACTCAAAGTGGCCCATAGTATTACAGCAGAAGGAACAGAAGATTTTCAGCAGCACCCCCTATTGGTGGTAACTAGGATTTCCGATTCTATTTACATGGACCCATTTCATTCATCTAGTAAAAGTTACTTCACTTATATGTTTATATTTAATAAACAGTTTTATATTCACTACAGAGCACAGCATTTTTGTGATTTTGTTTGAGACTACTATGCCAGATGAAACAACGCACTAATACAAGGGGAAGTTGCAAATCTTAAAGGATTTCATTGGAGCTGTACAGGATGTACTCAGGCAACCTGACAAAAGGACACTCCCAAGAATGAAAATGTGAGCACATGTTTCTCATATAGACCACAATTATTTATGTGGGGTGTTTACAACGAAGATTACATTTTTATGGGGTCTATTTAATGCAAAATAGATTTGCTGATTTTTTTTTATTTTTTTTGCAACTTGACACTAAAGGACAATATTATAAATTTTATTAAATGCATAACCCAACATGTGGATTGGGAATTGTACCTAATATGATAATAATAAATAAATAAATACAATTATTTCACAGCTCTAGTCCTAAGAGTATAAATGGTTGGGTGATCAGTTTGGGCCAGACTCAGATCTTTAGGCAGATCTGAAGTCGAAAAATCATCCAATCCAAAAATTTAAAGAAAATCGAACAATTGATATGAAAAATCATTACTGGGAAACAGTCATAAACAGTTCAATTATCGGTTGTAAAAGGGTTGTAGATAGTAATGCCCACCGATTTATATATATTTTTTTAATCGTTTTGTTTATGCTTGAAAAGTGGGTCATAATAACAATAATCGGTCAGGATGATCAGAAGTGCCCACACACTGTACAATTTTGCAGTGATCAAACGATTTTAGATTGTGCAGGCCAAAAGATCAAAAAGTCGTATTGCTGATCGTCTGAAAAAATCGGTGTCATACACTATAACATATTATCGTACAATTTCGAAAAATCGTTCAGTTGTAACGATTTCTCGCATAGTGTTTGGCCACCTTTAGTCAAGTATGGGCAAAACTATGTTGAATTGCAGGGGAGTTAAATTTAATTAGTTGCAATCAGTATTACACGCACATTGTGTGTCTCCATCATTTATTGTACCACCCCTTATCATCATCATCATCACACTGTACTGTGTCTGCCCGGAAGTGTGGATTCAATCCAATGCTATGTTATTACAGCAAAAGTAATCCTTGATAAACTGGTAATCTGGAAAGGTACATTTATAAATAAATATATACCAAACGTTCTGTGCTAAAATATACAGGAAGTTATACTTGCAAAGTATGGTAACAATACCTTGTCCTCCTACCGCACACATCAAATATTTGCATAATTCTATTCATAGTGGAACCTTGTTTGGGAAATGTGTTTTTACAGTGCACATGCTGTAAGCATTATGCTGTGTACATAGTGAGCAGCGTAAAGGACACAGTAGGTGAACATCGGCACAGAGTGTGCAGAAGAAGGGGATTACATGTGTTTTAGACAAATGTGTGAAAATGATTGTCATGCAGCACATTACTGCAGACCCCAAGGGAAGGAACAAATACAATTCTTATTACACAGTGTATTCTGCTACAGAAACCTTCTAGTCTTTACAAAACATGGATCAAGTAATTCTAATATGTAATACAGTGATTGAGCGAACGGAGCCTTGGGCCCAGGTGTAAAACAATAATGGGAGCCCAGAGATGTGCTAGATTCCCTGCAACCTTTTTCTGGTGGCGGATTCCTCATTTAAAGCTGTGACATCATTACGTATCATTTAGAAAACCTCTTGTGTGCTGCTCCTTCTGGGGTTATAATTCAGGAGGAAGCCTATATAGTTCCATAAAAGACAATGAGTAATGGCGCTAACATTTTGACGGTTAGCCTACCCTGGAACAATTCATTACTGTCTTTAAGGTACATCATTTGTAATATAGCTGGCACATTATTATCCTTTATGAATAAAGGATCATAATAACTTAGCAAAACATCAGGGCCTAAATTTACTAAGCAGGGAGATTGGGGATGTTGCCAATAGCAACCTATCAGATTATCCAGCATGTAAACTGAAATGAGACCTCGAATCTGATTGGCTGCTATGGGCAACATTCCCACTTTTTAATCTCCCTACTTATGGTATTTCTAGGCCAAAATTTATCTTAAGAAAGATTCAGGTAGAGATGTAGGTATTGTGATTTATTAATATTCAGATGAATGTTCAGATGGTCAGGGATCAGGATATGGGGGGAGCAATGTTTCTGGCTGTAGGCAGTCACTAGTTTTGCTGAGCTGCCACAGATTCAGTTTCATTCACTGTCTACCCCATCATATTCATGCAATAAAAGAGTGTTCCTTTGTGTATCTTTTAATATGACTACTGTTACTGATTAACAATGTGAGAAGAATATATGGTAAAGAAAGGAAAATCCCAGAGCTTTTGGTAAATCGAATAGTATGTACAAAAGTTAATATATTGCTGTGTATATATTTTTTGCTACTACTACTACTAATAATAATAATAATAATTATAAAGATATGAAAAAAAATACAGTACTGGATTTAAATGTACAGTGAGTGTGCATGGGGGAGGTATACAGGTCAGAAAAATGCCCTCATGTACGATCCTTATTTACAACTGGAACTTCACCTAGAGCGCCCAGGGACCAAGCACTGACTGTGGGTTTTAATGTAAATTGCAGTGTTGTGGCTTCACTTCCTCACATAGGACCCAATCCAACAGTGCAGGTGTGCGCAATCCCAACCCCTTCATTTAAATATAACCCCTGCACACCTTGGGGTATATTTACTAAGCGGTGAGATTGCAGTAATATTGGAAAGTGATTGGAAATCAGATTTGAGTTTACATTCTCCAGTTTGTAAAGTGAAACTCAGAGCTTGAATCTGATTGGTTGCTATGGGCAACTTCCCCACTTTCCAATCTCACTGCAATCTTACCGCTTAGTAAATATACCCCCTTGTGTAATTTAGGTAGGGGGAGGGTCAGGACCAGCCCAGGGGGCAGATTCCCTGGTGTACGGAACATCAGAAGGGGGATCCAAAAGTGCACAAATGAAGTCAGGTAACAATTCCGGATCCTGGCCATAGTGCTATGATCCACAGCATTGTTTAGTGGGAAAGGGGGTTGATGAAACAATCCAAATCATCAAGCCCTTGGAGTTGTAGTTTCTCAGTTTTTGGAGTGCCATATGTTGCCTATGCCTGATGCAGAAGATATTTATAAAGACCAAGGACTAGATTTACTAGATTTGTGGAGAAGGAAAAGTGGAGATGTTGCCCATAGCAACCATTGACATTCCAGCTTACATCCTCTAATATGATGATTTTCCATTCCCACAGTTTGGTAAATATTCGCCCAAGCCAGACAGATTGAAAGTAACAGAGAATGTGGATAAATGTGAGATCATTGAGCCACTCATATCTAGTTAAAAGTTACATCAGAAACATAGGAAATCCCTATTTTAATATAGATGACTAACACAAAATGACTCATTCACCCGACACAACATCTGTTTTGAAATCTTAAAACAGGATAAAACCTTAACTTCCATGAAATATGTTGCGTTGAAACGTGTTGTCGTTTAAGAGAGTAAAATATTGCCTGCCACTGGAAGCTTACATCACCTCAATCCATTACAATGCGGATATTAGTGAGTTAAAAAGACACAATGATAAGGATTACATTACCTATAACCAATTCCGGCGCATATTTTCCTAGAGGTTTAGATTAGCAGAATATTGACTGTCTCTGGGGTGTTCGGTGTTGTTTTTCCCCTGACCTGACATAAATATAAATATGCTCACCCATCTGCTTAGACATATGCTGGTTTAAGAGGTGGCTTGATTTGCCATGAATTTATGATTTGGGTGGGTACACCAAGCTGTGCCACATTGCTTTTTACTGTGAACAGATAAAGTTAGATGGGAATGACATGGGTTTATTTCCCTGTTAGCACAGCAGAATCATTTGTACAGCAAGTGGGATTGATAGCTGTTCTTAGCGTTTACGTACCAGAACATTTGCAAGTACAGTTAACTGAAATTGATTTCTTATTTGGTAGAGGAGGCGTACATTATATCACTAATGGGCTTCACAGCCAAATGTTTTCAGAGCTGATTTAGTCCCATTCCATTGTGTATGTGTAATATATTTATATCCTATTAAACTAAGATGAGCCTTTCGCTATTAAATCATGATACCCTTGATACCGGTTCACCTTTTTATAGTACTATGGATCCTTTTCTCTGTATTGTATTTTTGGTTTTTTTTGTATTTGCAGACCAGCAGTGCATATATATGAGNTGAGCCAGACTGTGGGGCATATATAGATATATGGTTTATTCCATTGCATCAGTATTCTCAACTTTATGTGAGTATCAGTACATATTTCTCAAATTCCTGATCCCTGAAGATGATGATGCTGGGGGGGGGGGNGTGTAGAAATCAATGTAGTTTAACCACAGGGGAGGTCCCATACAAGGAACGTCAGCATCACGCTTCTGTCCTAATAGCTGAGGAGGGTGAGCAGGGAAGAAGACTGCGGGGTGAGCACACTGGTCATTCAATGGATAAATGTTCAATACTTGTGAACCTTTGCATACTGTATAGAAATGAAAGAAAATATCATTATTGGTGGTTTAGGGTTATCATACCAGATGATGTTTCCAGCACAAGTCTAATAACAGTGTAACAGTAACGCTGGTCAGTATCTGTGTGCAACATGCAATATTAAAGTATTCTTCCTGCATGCAAACACTAACATTCATTTTACCTCCCCTGCAATTCAACATGGTTTTACCCACTCTTGAAAAATCTTTTCTTATCTTATGGTGTATGCCCAGCTTTAAGCTGGTCGATTGGAACAATTTATTGCATAGTGTATGGTAATGAAATAAAAGTAAAATTTTATATATTACTTGAACCCTGCTGCTGAGCAGAGATTACAAATTGATTATTCTTCGGTGTGGTTTGTTTTTTTAGTGTATGGCCAACATAACACCAGCCTCAGATGTGAAAATCTAAGGCCGTCCCAAGAGGAGCCGGTCATTTTAATAATAGATATAGGACAGAGAAAAAGCTAAACTATGAACAGCTGTTTGTTTCGTATTTTTGCAGTTTCTCTGATTTTTCAATAGCCCCCTAGTGTTATTAATTGCATAGAAGCCGAGTGAAAAAACCTATATTAATGAGTAGATAAAATTTGTACAAATTTGTTAAAGTCACTTATTTAAAATAAAACAAAATGTAACATATTATAAATAAAGACATACTATGACCAGCAACATCAGAAAACATGTATAATACATGGTTTTAAATATGCCCATTTTTATGGCTCCTCTTTAAGAGGGGAGGGGGCTGAAGTGGTTTTCCCTCCACCATCTAACATGAAGCAGTCTTCTATAAATTACATTGGTATATTGCAAGAAGGGATCTACCACAGAGACTAGTCATTCATCACATAAAAGATGTGCAAAACCTATAATCTGAGTGATCAGATAAAACTGTTGGAATAAATAAAAAGAGAAGCATGTTTTAATAACGTTTATTTATTTATTAACAGGTGTTTATATAGCGCCATCGGATTACGTAGCACAATCAATAAGACATGACTGGGTGGTAACAGACAGAATGGGTGGGGAAGGGGGCCCTGCCCAAAAGCTTATACTCTATAGGATATTGGGAATTGATACATAGGGGTAAACATGCATTTTACACAGGCATTACAAACTCCGTGAACTACTTATGAAGATCATATTTTCCCTATCAATATTGTGCTTGGCTTGTAAGAATTTTGTGGTTATAAAACTTAGAGGCTAAAATGTTTTATAATAAAAAAAAAAACTAATGTTGTAGGACTTTCCATTACCTGAAGCCATTGGGAGATGAGCTGTCATCCAGATATCTAATCATTACAAACCTGAAAAGTCAGTTGTAATATTCAACGGTCATCAACATAATTGGTAGCTGGCACATACTGAGAGAATAGTTTGTTCTGCACCAGTATTTCCAAGCCGTGGACAGCATATTATACATGAACTATTAAATCTGGATTCATTTTTAGCAACGCATTTTCTGTGGAAGGGGGGGGGGGGGTTCTGGCTGCTGTATATTTGAACTAACATTTCACCGATGAAGACAGTTTGATTTCCAGAAGATACGTTCTTGCATAGAACAATTAGGGACATTTAGGGACTCCTGTAAGTTTAAACCCCCTTTCTCAAGTAGCTCTTTTGTGGGTGCCTCCCTCTGTACCGCCATTAACAAAAAGCAGCTGCACATAATCAGTGCTAACAGCAGGGAGAGAAAGGAGCTGTCAGTTCTCGGGACCCAAGCAGTCCTAGCTGTTTAAGCATCTTAGCAGGGGGGTTTATAGTAAACTCAGCCCCTGATTGAATTGGCAAAGGCTTCTGTTCAATCAGGAACCATATTCATTATATACATATTGAGCAGGAGTTTGAATCTCCTGCCCATTTTTCACTGTCACATTTCTCTCTTCTTGGCTGATATAGCTGGCAATGTGCAACAGCCTTGCCTTAACTAACTGGGCTTCCAAATGTGCTTAACTGCTGTAAGCTAACTTGTGATTAAATCAAACAAGGCCCATACCTCCATGCTGAGCTATGGTGGTAGTAAAATATTAGTACAAATTCTAATAGCTTAATTCTAAAATACCCTGTCTTAAACATTATGGGGTATATTTTCTAAGCTGCGAGTTTGCAGTGAGATTGGAAAGGGGAGATGTTGCCCATGGCAACCAATCAGACTCAAGCTTTCAGTTTCATTTTACACACTGGAGAATGCGACTCGAATCTGATTGGTTGCTATGGGCAACATCCCCATTTTTCAATATCACTGCAATCTCGCCGCTTAGTAAATACACCCCTATGTGTAGGCCTTTGTTGATAGAAATATAAAGTTCCCTGATAGCTTACATACATGATTTTTTTAAATCTTTTTTTTTAATTACAATTGGGTGAGCTGAATTTAATCTTCTATGTTTAGATTCTATTAGACTAGTCTACAGATGTTGCAGCTAGTATTATAACTGTGTGCAAAAACATCACAGTTTATACTGGTGAATATATATATATAATATATGTAGAGGGAGAGAAAGAGATGCAGGACCTGATTCAGAGTTTATCGTATCCATGCTGTTTAGATCAGTATGTTTCATTAGAAACATGCAGCTCTGAATAGCACGCAGGGGAGACAAGCATGCGATCTGCCCGTCTCCCCTGTACTCCAGACATGCAAGCGCAAGTGCTCCGGCTTCTGTAGCCAAAACCTCGGCACTGTGTATCGAAGGCTGCACATACATTTCATAAAAGCCAGCAACAGTACTAAGCCAATTGCTTGTTTGATTGCTAATAGAAAGCAATACATATATTTCCATATGTATTGAAAAATTTAATTAACACCCATTCAGCTTTTTGCTGGCAATCTGAACTGTTTATTATTTAACCCCATGTCTTTTAAAATGAAAAAGGGGTTTTGCTAAAAAGCCAGGTCTGAAGCTGCAGTGTACAATGTTCATCATGGAATTCCATTGTGCAAAATGAATGGGCTGATATGTGTGCCCCTGCAAATCCCTAGAGTTTGAAAACCCCAGAGATAATCTTGGAAATGTTGCCCATAGCAACCAATCAGATTCAAGCTCTCAATTTCATTTTACACACTGAAGAATGTGAATTCGAATCTGATTGGTTGCTATGGGCAACATCCCCACTTTTCAATCTCACTGCAATCTCGCTGCTTAGTAAATATATGTGGTCTATAATCTGAGGTGCTGTTAAGTAGCATTTCTCTGACTGGTAACTCTTATGAATTTGTACTCTGTAGCACAGGTAACTCTTGGTTTTCCTTTACTGGGGCGATCCTGATGAGAGCCAGTTTCATCATAACATTTGATGGTTTTGCAACTACAGTTTTTAAAGTTTAATAAAATTTCCATATTGACTGACTTTACGTCTTATAGTATTGATGGACTAAACCTACCCCTGCGCAAAACTTTAAGGAAACTGAAATATAAGGCATATTTTGATTTGTTTCATTTTTTGTTGTTGACAGCATAATTCCATATGTGTTCTTTCATAGTTTTGACATTTTCAGAATGAATCTANTCTAGAAAACAATGAGAAGGTGTGTCCAAATTTTGTCTGATACTGTATACTGAATATTTAGAAAGACAACCTTAGATTACAATCTATATGTAGCTATTTATTCATGGTTGCCAACTTGCAAGTGAACATTAAGGAGATTGTTAACAGCACTACCAAGGAACTACCAGTGTTGTGTCCTGTGAATAGCTCCAAGAAAACATTTTCTCAATATAGCAGCATCAGTATTAATTAATTGTTAAATTGTCAGTGAATATAATGTAATGTGAAGACTGTAAATAGGAGATTCGCTGACTTCTTCATATAAATAGAACGCCATTTCACCATACAGCAATGATTACTTGCACTATATCATGCTATAGAATGTAAGCTTGCGGGCAGGGCCCTCTTCCCCACCGCTTCTGTCTGTTACCACCCAGTCATGTCTCAGACCCTCCAACATGACCCATTCCACCAGGTACATAATACTCCGCTCCTGGGCTTTCAGCTGTCACTCACCTGGTTATAACGAACTAACTGATGTCTGAGTAATGTAACAATGGTGGTTACCATAGTAACTGATTGCTGGAAGTTCCAGAACAGAGTATTTTGTACCTAATGGAATGGGTCATGTTGGAGGGTCTGATGTCTCATTGGTTGTTCACATTGTAAAGCGCTGATGGTGCTATATAAAAACCTGTTAGTAAAGAAATAATCATGGATATTGCCTGCTCTTCAGGGAGTCGCCCTAACATGTAGGAATAAGAATATGTGGCAACTATGTATTTATTTTTATTATCCTAAATATATGGTCCTGCTCCTAGATTTGGAAACATTTGTTGCAACCTGGTGGCCAGGGCATTCTAATCCACCCAGGCACCATCTGACTTCCTACTACACTCATTGCTGATTCATATATGACTAATATCCGCGCATACATACACATGTATTACTAATAGCTGATATGACGGAGGTGTGGCACCAGACTTAATGAATGAAAACTTTCATTATTTCCCTTTCTCTCAGTGTGCCCTGTGTTACTGCTGTATGTTGCACGGGGTTCTCTTATATAGTGTGTTTAGACACATTTGCGTTTCAACTCTTCCCTTTGAAGTAGCCGTTGCTAACGAGAACGCTGGCGCCATCTTTACTTCTGGCAAATACAGACTATGCCTCTGAAACGCACGCGCTATTTACGAACACCTAAAATACTTGGGCTAGTTAGTAAACATTTGCTTAGCGTGTACTGTTAAACGCACACGCAATTTCCCCCCCAACTAACTCTAACTCCGCTTACTTCTGTGAGATTCCCAGACCAAAGATGGCTGCGTTTCCGTTGGTCGCGCGAAGTAAAGGATGGGGAGGGGCTCCCGCGTGTGATGTCAGCAGGACACGCAACGCATTATGGGCGGGCTTTCATGATTGCCCAGGCCCAGATTACACGGGGGGGAAGAGAAGCAACAGCGGAGCTGGAGATAAATAAAGAGAATGGAGAGGGCTGGTTGGCGGAATAGGGAGAAGCAACGGGCTCGGCGTGTGTGATAGCTCTGCGCCATTCCAGGTCCCACCGGCAAGCCGCGAAGCCTCTCCCCGAGCGGCGGAGAGCCCATTCTGGCCACGGAGGAGGCGAGTTGTGTATAACATTATGTACTCTGTATGTATATCCCTTTCCGTGCTTACATCTACCATGGCGGGGTGGGGGGCTGTGTATATGCTCATGCTGTGTCCTGTCTGTGTAGTAGTAGTAGGGGGGTGGTTAGAGATGTGTAACATATTCTTAACTTCATAACTTATTTTATTTATTTATTTGTAATTTGCTTATTATTGCATGTCCATGTATAAATATATCCTCCTCATGTGCTATATCGCCATCCTTTAATCCCTTACTGGATAGCAAGCCAGGGGGGCATCGCCTGTTTATTGGCACTGAGGTACACTAGACTGATATTGTACAGCTTAAGAGGGCATGTGTTATCCCTCACCCTGTGCTTCCCATAAACCATCTGTCCAGTGTATAGCTCCATGGCTGGGGATGGTGTGTATCCATAGGATATGTTCCTGTGCCGCCTGGATACAGTGGCCACACTGGAAGAGGAGGAAAGGGCCTGCTGCTGCTGCCTTTGTCTCATCTGCCTCCCTATCTCTTTATCTTATCAGGGGAGATGGGCTTACACTGTTCTTCCTCACAGCTTCATCCCTATTATCTCCACTGTGTGTTTCTGGTGCTTATTACACACACACTACCTGTGTGCTGCCTTACTAATACTCTTGTGTCTTCACTAACAATTATATATAGTGCCTTTTACTGTAGCTTTGCCAAGTGCTACTCCTGTAACCCACTGGATTAGGTTTATTTTAGAAAAGGTTTATTATGTAGGAGTGGGATTCTAATGATTTGGAACGTAGATATGATGGTTTAGGTGTGGATGTTGGCTGTGACGTGCTGAGTTTGGTGAACTTTTTGTTATTTATCATGGGTTGATGTACAATATTGCTGCCAGTAGTAATGTATGTTGGTTTATTCATTCTGTCCCATGTATTAGTGGTTTGGGTGTTTGTTTTTATTTTTACTTGTAGTTAAACTTCAATACAATGAAACAATATCAGCATACATTTTCTCCTGTGATATATAAACATAATATCTATCTTCTGGATGCATATGCTGTAATGAATGTAGGCAGGCAGTTCCTTATCTAGCACATGTATGAGACAAACATTTGTGGTTTATGTTTATTGATGTGTGGTAACTGCTTATGTTTAGTAACAAACTTGCTGTATAAGAATTGTTACTGTATTGATAGTCCTCTCTGTACTACAAACATTAATGATGGCTGAGAAACAAACCACACTAAGGGGTATATTTACTACGTGGTGAGATTGCTGTGAGTTTGGTTGCTATGGGCAACATCCCCATTTTTCATCAATCAGATTCGAGTTCACATTCTCCAGTGTGTAATATGAAACTTGAGAGCTTGAATATGATTGGTTGCTATGGGCAACAGCCCCACTTCCCATTCTCGCCGCTTAGTAAATATACCCCTGGGTGTTCGTTTGTGGGGGTTTTACTTGTACAAATGCGGCGTTTGGTCTGAACCATGCAACATTTATTTTTTTGTGAAATATTCATATAGTTCAGGTTTGACTTGTGTGACGGCTATTTGGGATTTTCTTTAAATATGTTTGATATTGCATTTAGTGTTTTAATAGGAAAGTAATTTGTTTATAATGGATCCCACTGTAGTGCTCAAGTTCAGGAGTAAGTGTCTTTATGTTCTAGAACGTAACCATGGTGTCTGCTCTTGCATCGTTATCTGTTGTTACATGTATTCTGTTTTTGAGCTATTTATTACATTTATTTTGGATGGGTATTTAAAGTTGTTATGCTAGGTATACACTTATCCAATCACTGTCTAGTCTGGGCGTTTTAGAAGTGTGTAGGCTCATATTATTGTTCATTCAATCGTGGTTGGCTGACTTTATAAGTTCCTTAAAAGTCAGATAACCTGACAGCCAATCGCCTCACCAAGTACGTGTATATCCAGAAACTGCGCCACATTCTGAGGTTGGTAGGTTGCATATTGGAAGAGTGTGTATGGTGAGGTGATTGTTTGTCTGCTTTAATATTGGGTATTGCCTGCTGTAGAATTGTGTGGACGGTCTGGTCTGAAGTGTGTTTTACACAGCTTTAGTTTCCCATGCTATCCCATAGAACATGGCTTTAAATGTCTCTGGCACCAAATGTCCCGGATGAAATTTGAATGTGGCCATCAGGTAACTTTTCATTGAGCAGTGGAATAATGAAGTGTTTACAGCATGGCGTTTCATTGTGTTTAATCTGATACATCTTATGTATAATAGTTGCATTTACTTTTTATGTGTGCATTAATGGTGCTACAGTGTAACATCAGCATAATGTGTGATCAGCTGGCTGTGATGTCAGTTGTGGGTTCTTGTTGCAATGGCCTGATAGGTGTTGTGTAAAGTCTTGCCAGTAAACCTCAGCATTGCTGTGTTGTAGTTTGCATGGTGTATGTTATTGCTTCACAGGCACAGCTTGCTGTGGTGGTTTCTGCAGTGGAAAGCATTTTCAGCAATATCATTTTCCTGTTCTCTTATTTTGCAGAATTGTATAAAGGAAGGTGGCAAGCTTTACATTTTAGGGATAGTTGTATCTATCCCTAAAAGAACTCTAAATACTGAGATTGAAATTCTATATTATACCTATTATACATCTCCCCTGTATGTGATAAGCTGCTATACTGTACCCTTTTAGCTGTAGTTATACATTTAGGCCGATAGTTAATAAACTATGGCGATAGAAAGATGTTGCCCATAGCAACCGAACAGATTGTAGCTCTGTTTCCTATTATGTAATAAAGAAACTCCTCTAGGATCTAATGGGTTGCTATGGGCAACATCTCCACTTTTCCATTGCCACAGTTTAACTATAGTCCTAAAGGCGTAACTACAGCTAAAAAAAGGTACAGTATAGCAGCTTATCACATACAGGGTAGCGGTGCAAGCATTAGACTTGAGCCGTTAAGGCCTCAATTTGAGGTCGGTTATTCATCATAATTACCATAATATTACTCACATAAATATTTACTGCAAAATGAGTTTAATAATGTGTTGTTATTTCCCTGTTAAATGTAATACATTTTATCCTGTCACTGACCTGCACACATGCAGATATTTAGATGTTATAAGATTTTCTTTTGTTCATGGAATTATATTATTGCTGATATTTATGGGGGGGGGGGGGTTATCATGCATAAACTGTACGCCCAGACTAGTGTACAAGAAAAGTACATTTGCAGCAGACTATTTAACACTTTGCTGTGTTGTGATGTCACGTGCGTTTTTAGTGGGTTATCCAGCCTTCTTTTGGATTTCCTTTTAGTGTTCAAATAGGACAAAATCAAATACAAGTTTGTGCCAAATGCAACATATTTCTGTCCTATATCAAAATTCTACACCATAACCAGACCCAAAATGATTATGAAATAATTAGTTTTCACTATTGTAATATGTGATTAGAACATACAATCTCCTTGCTTGAAGTGACTGGCATGCACCTAATAGTATTCTTTGTCTGCGTCCATGTTCCATATTTATGCATTACTTACTCCATAATTTATGTAGGGCTTGTATAGGCAATGTATATTTTATAGCTATGGATTATTATTAGTCTATATACAGCAGTAGACTGCGCGTGCAGCATAACAATCTGTAAATAATTGGCCGATTTACATGATTTGAATGTTTTATGGTACTCTTATTAAACCTTAAGTTTCTTTATTACATCTAGTGTCTCAACTATACAATAATCACGTGTAAATGTACACACTCTGAATTGTAGTGATCACAGGTACTGCTTATTATTTGAATATAGGACGATTTCTTGTAGTATCAGCAGTGTTTACTTTTTTTGCTTTGGGCATTCTTGTATAACAGGTTTTCTAGTGAAATATCTGCACACTTTGCAGAGCATGTATGTGTATTGTATGAAAAGCTGTATAGGTCAGTGGTTTCCAAACATTCGAGGCACCCTTAGGGTCTCCATATTTTTACAAGGCACTACTAAGACACAATTACCAAGTCGTCCCTTTTTTTATGATTTTGAACATAATTATGTAAAATCAGAAATACTTTAGGTTGACATCAGATCTTGTGTAGCTCTTGTACAAGAAGTAGAAGTTGTGCTTCTAAGAAACACTACCAATGTGCCACTATTTCGGAAAAAGCATTCCGTGGCACCCCAATGAGATTATCACAGCACCTCAGGGAGCCTAGGTGCACAGTTTGGGAACCAGTGGTATAGGAGTTATGGGAAATGTTATAAAAGCTAACCTGGCAATTGCTGAAGGTCTTGGTTCTTAAGTTTTTGTACATTTTTGATTTTTGTTATGCTTATGATATCTTCAAGAGTATCCAGCGCTTTTCTTGCACTTAATTCAGTTTACTGTGTGTGCAAAATGGCAGGCAGTCCAGAAAAGCAGATGCAAAGTGTCCCCTTCCATGTGCTCAGTTCTATTTCAAAGGGGTGCACACCAGCTCATGGCTAAGATTTTCATACATTCAGTTCTTAATTAAAACAGTCCTACGCACCTTTATTATATATAATATATATTATGGGTATTTTTTTGTTTTAAAAAAATTAAGTTTTATATAATGAAATACATCATGCAAAATTGATAATGCCAGCTTGAATAGGCTGCTGAATGTCACTACTTGCACACTGCATATATGTATTACATAGGCATTGTTAGGAACAGTGACTTCTATTTGCATGAGCTTTGTTTGCAGTGAAAACAGGACATGCCTTTTAAGCCTGCCCCCCCCCCCCCTCAATTCCTTTTATTTAATGAAAAATTGGGTTAAAATCCAATTAAATATGCTCTTTTACATTAATACTGGCCACAAGTGGACAGTGAAAAATGTGTGCTATTTTAGACAAACATTTTGCCCTGGTTTCTCTGAAAAGTAGGCATTTAATGCTGTAGTAGTACACGTGTCCATAACACAGGGTTTTGTGAGTATAAGATAGATATGTCTCTTACTCATGTATTCCTGCATGTTTTTGTTTGCAGTGGTTGTATTGCACATAGGAAAACCAGTGTTTGCTCTATTGTGTTTTGTCTTTGCAGATGGTTTGCCTTCCAGAGATCTTTATCTGTACGCATACTCTTGAACCTGCTGATCTTTAGCAGAATTGTGGGGCTACTTTTTAATTGAGAATTTGTCTTGATGTAGCATTAAATAGACACATTTTGGCCGCCTTTGTTTCAGCAGAAGCTGCATTTAAATTGGTTTGATGCATTTTCATTCAGAAGAAAAGAAAAAGGAAAATGCAAACAGGGTCTCTGGATTTCAAAGGCCTTGAATGGGTGTTTGCATAACACAATTTGTATTTAAAAGGAGTTCATGTAGTGTTCTGCCTTTGACATGCAAATAGTGTAGAAAATTCAATTTGAGCAACTTTGCTGCAATCTGTTTGGCATATTTTTTTCCCTTAGTTGCCTGCATTTTCAGATCATATATACAGTGTGACTTCATTTGTTTATTTTTGAATCTCTATTTTTTTGTTACAAGACACATAAAACACAACATGACTGAAAAAAAAAGATAGGGATGGTATCACCATCATTTAAGGACGAACAGAGTGTAAAAACAGCAAAATGGACTGCTTATACCCATTCACACTTATTACCCTGGTAATTTTAGTCTTTTACTCCCAGGGTAGTTTGCTGGGGATCTGAACACTGAACCAGGGTAGTCGTGTCGTGATTGGTTAAAAAAGTGATGTCATAAAAAATAAATGCATGAAATAATAATTAAATAAAAAGTCCAAAAATATCAAAATAAATAACCATACTTAATTATATTACATTATACATGCTGCCCATAGGTTTACATTGTGAGTACTAACGGGTGCTGATCAAGTTCAGTGTTTTGATTCGGGAGACATAGCACCCATTAGTACAGTAAGTGGTGCAGGAGCAGCAGTGTAGAAATCGTCTATGTGACAATGTCTACATGAATTGAACAGCTTGGTAATGTTACCAGGGCAGGGTCCGTTCACACTGCATTCTATCCAGTAAAAAGCAGGGTCATTCCCTGCTTTTAGCCTGAGTAGTAGAGCTGGACAACACTGCCTGGGTAGTATAAAAGGCGCCGTTCACATGGAGTGCACTACCAAAGGGACACACCATTGCTTGGTAGAGGGACCGCTTGAAGCTGGTACCTTGCACTCCGGGTGCTGTAGAATGATGGGAGAATGTTGTTCAATAGGGATGTGATATACTCCATATCGTAGATGAAGTAGAGTTTTAGGAGGTCAGTGTGGGAGGGTGGGGTGGAATCTTTCTAGTGTCTGGCTGTCTGGGACTGCATTACAAACATGCTGCCATTTTATTTATTTTTTATTTTTTAAAACACCTACATTTGGTGTATGATGTTGTCTTTCATGATTTTGTAACGTTTTCTGTATAGATCCTAATGGCGTATAGTTCTGTTTTACCCAGGTCTACACTTGCACCTGTTTTACCATTACTCCCAAACTCTGAATCGGTCCCCCTAAGTGTTAAATGGCTTTAGTACTAAGTACGAGTTAATATATAGCCTGGAATAATTTGTCGGGAAGCTGACATAACTTCTGCAGCTTAATAATCCTATCGATTTAGAATTCCTGAACGTTTCGGACAAACCTAGTAGAATAGGGGCGGGATAGAGTGCCACAATGTGATTGATCTCTCTGCTAACCACAGTTATCTGTAACCATAGACATTGTTCTAGTGGGATACCAGATTTCATATTATTGCATGTTTTCTATTCCAAAACTTGGATTATTTTAGGTTTCCTGTTTAGCCAGGCATGTAATATTTAACTAAACATTCCCCTATTTCATGCTGCAGATCGCCAGGTTGATTTTGTTGTTTCAGTCGTCTTATGATCATTGCAGCTAGGTAGTGTGATTGAAGCAGTGTGACATGGAGCAAGCATGGTGAATAAGAATATCATGAATTGGCATGCTTATTAGAATTTAGCTTAATATATTGCGTTGTTTGAAATGTAATGTTTTTGTATACTGATCTTCAGTCATGAAAGTAATTTGTTTGATCTTTGTGCTTCAGAACGAAGATAGCCCCAGCCCAAAAAGACAGCGGTTATCAAGTTCAGTCTTTGATTACGCAGCAGCATCTCCTGCACCATCGCCGCCAATGAGACCATGGGAGATGACGTCAAATAGACGGCCTCCTTCGGCTCGTCCCAATCAGCACCACTTCTCAGGGGAAAGATGTAACACTCCTGCTCGCAACAGAAGAAGGTAACAGCTTCAGCAACATTTTCTGTGTATTTTTGGTAGAATCGTTACACCCGATTGCATATTATCGAATTTGGGTGCAGCCCTGTAACAATGTCTCTTCCCCTCCTCCCATGGCAGCNCGGCACCAATGGGATTCTCACAGTGCTCCTATTGGATCCCTGTGAGAATGCCATTGGTGCCGTGCTGCCATGAGGAGTCGGGAAAACCACCATAACAGGTAATAATCTGTCGTTTATGCCCCAGGTCCATTGTTTTTACCTAAATTGTTTGGAATCTTTAAGTGGATAAATCTCAGGCAGTCTGTCATGATACTGCATATATTTATTGTAAGTGATAACTAATTGTTGTTGCGAACTGTAACAACTGTGCATGCACGCGTCAGATGTTGCTAGTACATTTTTTCAAGTGTACTGAAAGAGTATCGTATGTTTGTATAGTGTACGAGGGGCTGTGTTTTCTAATAAGGATGCCTAATCCCCACACTGTAGTTGGGCACGCTAAACAAGATGACAGACAGGTAAAACATTTACATGCTGATCTGCTTAGTACCTGAGCAGATCAGTAGGTGTATTTTAAAGTATGCTTATGGACGTTTGGGTCTAAATCTACTAACCTGTGGTATTGGAAAAGTTGTGAGGTAGCCCATAGCAACCAGTTAGGTTCAATATCCGTTTTATTTTACATACTGTAGAATGTGAACTTATATATGATTGGTTGCTATGTGCAACATCTCCACTTTTTCAATCCCGCTGTTCAGTAAATTTAGGTTCTGGTGTCCAGAACCTTGTATGAGTTAGGGAACTGAACTTCCCCCTCTCTCTCATATACATGCAGACCTGCGTGCAAACATAACTTGTTCGCAGGTCTGGATCCGAGCATTCAATCTGTCCTCTCTTCCAATGATATAGCCTTGTCCCAAAACACAATATTTAAAAATTCTTCATCCGTTTCAACTGCAAAAATGTACTATAGTAATTGCATGCTTGCATAAAGTTATGTTGATCTTCTTACCATGACTAGCCTCTATTTTAGTCTATATGGGCACTTTGCCGATATACCATTCAAACATATGACATGACTTGTATTGTGTTTTATTTGTAGCCCTCCAGTTAGACGACAAAGAGGAAGAAGGGACAGACTTTCACGTCACAATTCCATAAGCCAAGACGAAAATTATCATCACCTCTCATACGGTCAGCAGCAACCAGTAGAGGAGCCTAGGGCCTTCCACCCACCGAATGTATCTCCTCGCTTGCTACACCCAGCTGCACATCCACAGCAACAGAATGCCGTAATGGTTGACATTCATGAACAGGTTTAAATACGTTTAAGCTCCAATGTTTTATATACATTGATAGAAATTTATATGAATCGCTTACCTATAATTTTGTTTCTCTTTTTGTTTTATAGATTCACCAAGGCACAGTGCCAGTTTCATACACTGTCACAACAGTAGCACCACATGGGATCCCTCTCTGTACTGGCCAGCACATCCCCGCGTGTAGTGCACAACAGGTTCCGGGCTGTTCTGTGGTTTTTAGTGGGCAGCACTTACCGGTCTGCAGTGTGCCACCTCCAGTAAGTAGTGCAATGTTATTAGCCTATGATATACCCACAATCAGACCTTAAATCAGTCATTGATCTATCGCCTTTTACAAGATTGTTGATATGCTGATTGATTTAAATGTAAATGTATATTTTGTTAATTAAAGTATTGCTGATATTTATTTCTCTATCTTACAGATGCTTCAGGCGTGCTCAGTTCAACATTTACCGGTTCCTTATGCTGCTTTCCCACCCCTTATTTCCAGTGATCCTTTCTTACTGCATCCACCACACCTTTCCCCACATCACCATGCTCATCTACCCCCTCCTGGCCAATTTGTGCCCTTTCAGACACAACAGTCTCGCTCGGTAAGAACATTTCTACAATATGCTGATTTTGCATTTAAACCCCTCCCCCACAGTCTTTATCCTAATAAAACATTTGTAAAATACTTATACCCATTTTAATTACTTATGATACATGTTTTATTGCGATATTTTGTTATGTGCTTTCCATTATACTATAATACTGAGTCTTACAGTATTGACATTAAGACTGTCAAATATATCTACATTTATCAGTGTAAAGCTTTAAATGCTTTACTTTAAACTATTCAGACACCTCCATAATTTTGACATGTCATTGCAATGTGAATTTGGGAGGCCATTACATTATGGGACTAATGGTGGAAATGTTTTATTTGCTTACTATGGTTTATCAAAGAAATCTGAGACGCGTAAAATACATTTTTTTCCTGTGCTGTTTTTCAAATGCAGAACAATTTAGTTTGCAGTTATGTAACCACTAGTGGTAGTCTTCAGACACACTGGGTCCGATGTAATTTTTCATTCTTTTCGGCATCTATTATAATTGGTTACTTTTGCAGTTTTCTATACTCGGTTGTGTAAACTTCCCCTTATTTTTAAGCACCTTGTGTATTTTGTCATAGGAAAATTGTTATAAGTTTGTCCAAATATTTGCCTGGTCTGCAAATATTAAGCATAGCAATGAATGTGTATATATAGTACCAGGGTAACATGCAAGTATAACATAAGTATAAAACAGTGGGCATGCTACACAAATATCACAATGATGGGGTAATTGTATACTGTGTACTCTACTGACTTCTCAGCACACCAACAAAACCATTCAGAAATTCATCCAAGCAATTATTAATTGGTCTATAAATGTCACTGTACAAACCCTGAAAGGATTGTCTGTGTGACCAGAAGCTAATCCTATCATTGCCTTGTGCTTTACACTTTTTGCAATTTGCATGGGGATTGAACCATTTTGAGAAAAGCTAAGATCGTTTTGTATCTCCTACATTCTTTTTTTAAGCCAGGATTATTCTGTAATGTTGCTGTTTCTTGCAGCCTCTACAAAGGATAGAGAATGAAGTAGAACTGCTGGGTGAACATCTACCTGTGGGAGGCTTTACATACCCACCACCTGCTCACGCACCAACGTTACAGCCAACCGCCCCGTTGCAGTTCATAACACATGATCCGTTGCACCAGGAGGTTTCCTTTGGAGTTGTAAGTAGATTTCTCACTGTCACAAGGTTCCTTCTTACAGTAGATTATTTTAAGGGGAGAAACCAGATGAATCATCCTGTGATGAATTGTATACTGGGTGTGTATATAGTATTTCAGCATTTTTTTTTTCCACTGAAAGGCTTATACTCAATTCCTTGTCCTGGATGATGTCAATAAGTTATCCCAGTTTTTGAGGTGAAATAATGTACCTCTGCTTTTATTCGGGTCTGCTTATACTAGAGTATATACGGTACATGAAATACTACTTTTAAGGGCAACATAACTAGTCATACATGTCATTCCTAGGGAGCTTTCCTTCTTGGCTTTCATCTCCTTTGTGCATCTTTAAATAGTGTTACTACTAGTAACCTGAACATTCAGGGTACCAACAATCAGATCATTGAAAATACACATTTGATATATTGAGTATTTATTCTAAAAAATAAATGGTTTTTTTGTTTAATATTAGAATATGTATATACAGTTTTCTGGCTAATCATCCTGTTAGCATGCCACATTACAGGTAGAGCTGAATGTGTATGCTTCTTTCACAGCTAGCAGACTGTTCTGTTTTGGGCCAAATTGTTAAGGTGCATTACTCAGAAACAGCTTTTCAGAAACACAAGGGCCAAAATTTACTAAGCAGGGAGTTTAGAGTGGGAATATCGCTCCTAGCAATCAATGTGATTCACGCTCCGTTTCATTTTGCATACTGGAGAATGTGAGCTTGAGTCTCATTGGTTACTATGGGCAACATCCCCACTGTTCAATCTCCCTCAGATCTCCCTGCTTAATAAATTTAGGCCAAGATTTGGAAATTAACAAAATGTATTTCTGCTTCTGTATTTACAGCCATATCCTCCCTTTATGCCCCGAAGAATAACTGGTCGAAGCAGATATCGATCGCAACAGCCAATACCACCACCACCTTACCATCCAAGCCTTTTACCTTATGTTTTGTAAGTATTTTGAACTGCTGTGTGTAGATCCCTTCCATTTATATTCCAGTTGCATTTTTCATATAAATTTTCATCATTTATTCAGCTTAAATCCTTGAAATCCAATTGTATTTTTGCAAATTTAAGTTGTGACGTATAAAATGAACTTTATTTCTGTAATTAAAGTTAAGCAGGGTTTGTCTATTTACATTAAGTGTAACAGTTAGTTATTCTAGAGACAGGTTTCTTTCTGATACCCTACTTCCTTAAACAGCTCATTTTAAAAAAAGTGTTAAATAAAATGTTTGCTTTATCCCACATTTCATTACAGGGTAATACGGGCTACCCTATAAAGACCTGTTTTTTGTAGCATCTGAAAACCCATGTTACATGAAATATTGTTTACCATTTACCATCAGGATTTTTTTTTGTGCTAATTTTATTACTTACAAAATTTAACAGCTGTTATAGTATGAGATTGTCATAAACAATAACTGCATGTATAGTGCATGGCAGATCAATTTTTATTTTTTATGGTTTTAACAGAGTGGAAATAAAATGCATTTTCTTTTTAGATCAATGCTTCCAGTGCCTCCTACTGTAGGACCAGCCTTTAGCTTCGAGTTGGATGTAGAAGATGGGGAGGTGGAAAACTATGAGGTTGGTGTATGTATTCACACAAATTTTCTTGCAATTACTTTGTGTTTCTTTTGTTTGTCTTTTAGCATCAACCACGTTTATCGAAGTGTTTTATCGATATAAGATTTGGGACTGTAACTTTCCATTTTCTTTATTACAGGCATTGCTGAATCTAGCTGAAAGACTCGGTGAAGCTAAACCAAGGGGACTAACAAAAGCAGATATTGAACAGCTTCCTTCTTACAGGTTCAACCCAAACAATCACCAATCAGAGCAGACCTTGTAAGTTGTTGTCTATTAAAGGATTATTCACTGGCATTTTATTCACATGCTCCAATTTTTAGTAACTTACTAGAGATATATATCTTCAATTGAAGTGATATGCAAACTGATATTGATTCTGCTTGGCAGTTATGTTCTGTTTAAGAACATCTCCAAAGAAATGCATACTAAACAAGATTAAAAAATAGTGTTGATGGATATATGAAAAAAATATGTATATATCCCTATCCATCCATTTGTCTTATGATTTAGTGGTATGGGTTATAGTTTTTATTGATTTTTGCAAATTTATTTTTCAGGTGTGTAGTGTGCATGTGTGATTTTGAGTCAAGACAACTTTTAAGAGTATTACCATGCAACCACGAATTCCATGCAAAGTGTGTTGACAAATGGCTTAAGGTGAGTATTTTCACATTCATCCATGTGGTTATATCACATATTGAACAGACTGTAAGGTTGTATTAAAGAAAATGCTGGAATTCTTGAATTTTGGGTCATAAATTATTAAACTACAATGTTTGACTTTTTATTTAAGAGCTACTACCATATTTATGCTCTACAACTGGGGTATGTTCCCTACACATTAAAATGAATGGTCTCCTTATGATATGTTTATTGTTGCTGTTCAATGTTTGTATGTTAACATTATATTTACTTAAACATGCATTTGTCTGACTTTTTATATTTCATTATATTAAGCATTAATATTTTGCCATTTATTAATTTTTTTTTTCTTTTCTAGGCAAATCGCACCTGCCCTATCTGCCGAGCTGATGCTTCAGAAGTGCATCGTGATTCAGAATGACCAATTTCAGAGCACAAATCTAGCTCGGGTGTTCCTAGTCACGTGTGTGTGTAATTTCAATGCACATACGCACCCACTATCCATTGAACTAAACCCGTGTGGCTTCCAGCCTATTTACACAAAAGGGTCTATGGACCTCTTTTTTGCACTGTGTGATTAAATCAATTATAAAGCTTATAATTAGTCTTCACAATTATGGGATTGTTATACTAACCGTGTGATTGGGACTCCAAAGATTACTATTATTTTTTATATTCCTTAGCTTATTTTGTGTGTGCACTAACATTCCCTGGTTTTCGTGTGATCATTCCGTGTGTATTTGCTGCAAGATTACGTGGATGTGATCTTTTAGCATGTGCTTTTATATTTAAACAGAAAATATGAAACAAAATACAGTGGTAGCTCCAAACAATTTAGCAATCTACCTTATTATAGAGCCTTCAGATACTGTGAGAGCGAACGGATGGAATGTAAGACTGTGTGTTAGTGGCGACGTTGCTTAGTATGTTGACTTGTGTCAAGCACAAGAGTGTGAATATGTGCAGTTGGGAACCTATATACCAGCATGTACTGAGAGCGTATGTGTGTAGTATTACTTATGCTGCAATGTATAATCTTGTGTGTTATTTAAAACAGTACTAGTACTGTACACTGGTTTCTTTTCTTGTGTTTGCAGTTGCACACTGAATGCTAAGGGTGTAGCAATCTATAGGCATTTCATTCTGCTTTGTCTCACCTCTACATATGCTGTTATGTTTGTGTGTGTTTTTTTTTGTTTTTTTTTTGCTATGGATTTTTTTCATGCCACTGCATGGAAAGGGAAAAGTGCATACGTTTATATACGTGCTACTAATAGAGGACACTACACAAACTGCTTCTATAAATTGGATAACAAAGAAAAACGACCAATTACGGTTTGTGCAATAAGTAAATAGGTTCTGGTAATTGTACCTCTTGTAAATGTAATTTATGCCCTTTGCAGTCCACTTAACAGTAGCTAACTTATGTTTTAGTTAACTGTGCCTAAAGTTAATTTCTTTGTTTTTAAGTTCTATTTTATTTCTGCCACAAGGCCAGCCTATGGTATTGTACATTGTATGTGTGGTTTAAAAAAAGAAAAACTGTGTAGATTTTAAATAGGCCTGTTTCCCCATTTTCTTTTTAGATTCATTTGAGCCATATTTATCAACATAAATGCTGCTTAATTTATTTCCATGTTACATTTAAAACATGTTGGGGAGGATAAGAAGGTTTTGTAGTCATCGCAATTTCCTAAGGATAAAAAAAATCTAATTGTTAAGATTCTTATTTTGTAATGAAATTTATATTGACTGTGCGTTATTAAACTGTTTCCTATTTCTTACATTTAGGAGTTATGTTCTGAAAGGCAGTAAGTGCATTTTGCCATTTACAAAATAAATTGGGTTTGAGCTAGAAAAGGTGTCTACAGTGGAGCATTTGTAATGTAAACACATCACTTCTTGCTCCTTGGTGAACACCACATTTCTACAACCTTTGGCAAGAGGTAAACTGGAAATCGGGACACTGTATAGCTACTATTGATTCTCAAAACTCACCTTTTATAGTATACCACTAACCTCTTAATTTTTTTTTTTTTGTAAAGTCTAATTACAACCAGGTAGTACAGATAGGCCAAATTGGTACATTAATATTATTTAATCATTGCACATATGCATTGAGTGTGGTAGGTTCAGTAACAATTCTCTGACCTCCATTTTACATTCACAAGAGGAACAGATTGTCAAAAAGTGATCTTAAGTATTGTTCTGAGTTTTACACATGCACTTTTCCCCCTTGCAATTTTTTTCTCTTTTCTGCAATAGCACAAGCAGCACATTGTCTGTCTGATATTGCTGCCCGTTCCAGCTTTAAGTTGTGTCATACATTTTGATGCATGTCTGCCCTGTGCTTGTCACAGTGTTTTGTCTCAGACAGTGTTACTCTGTTCATGCTGCTTTCCGTTTAGCCAAGCTTTTGGTTCAGTGGACTAAACAAAAGCACAACTTGCCTATGGTTTTTTACACATTGTTGCCTCTATTGCCCAAAAGCAAATAGACCCTTTTTTTTTTTTTTTTCTTAAATCTCTAAACCTTTAAATACCACAATGTCCTAGAAAGAAATGGACAACTTGCTTTTCTAATTTTAAATCATAGCTGTATTTAAACTAACCAGCCACTGGCCATTGTCACATTTTTATGAAACTCTTGAGACCATCTTATTGCAGATGTTGTATACCACACTCCTTATAGNGCTACAAATACTTTTTATATACTGCAGAAATTTTTACTTGTATAGACACTATTACACTCAATATACACTTTATTAAAGCATGCAAGCATCGCACTTTTTCTAGCTTAGACTGAGCGAGATGGGAAATAAAACTAAAGATTAGTGTACACATTGAATACATTTCTGTTCACTTTCTGGCACAATGCAGTTTACCTGTTTGTTTTGTTTTTAGGACTACAAAATGTTTAAAAGAGTAGGGTCACTATACAGAATTTTCTAGTTGCACTCTGGAGGCTGGTACTTCTGGAAAAAATTATGGGTTTTCTTTTTTTTTTTTTTTTTTTCCTTTTGCATAGGTCTCTTTCAGATGTGTGCTTCCTCTGGTTAATGTACTAAATAGGTCTAAAACTATAGAAAACACACATCCATGTGTCTGAACCAGCTAGGACTGGCTATGATTTTTCCCATATTTTGTTTTTGTTCTGTTTTTATTTTTTGTGTGTGTGTTAGGCCAACATGTTCAGGAGCCAGAGGATCTTTCTCAGTTGTTACTGCCATATGTTCTGATGCCTCTAGCTCTTGCCTGCAGTAGTGCCTGAACTGCACAAGAATCAATACAGATGTTGGTTGTCCTCTTCCATTCCCTACACCTATTATCAACTGGTTGGCTTCGTCATATGCCATTTAGGTTGATTTTGTTTTTTTTTTTTTTTTTTTGCATGGAATCTTTGTTTTGTTATCCTGTGGCTCTTGTCTTCAAGTGGTTATCAAGGCCTTAAGATTTTCAGGGTTTTATTTGATAGAATTTGTTTTTTACTCTTTCCTAATATTCCTCTCCCCCTTACAGTATTTTATTCCCTTTACCCTGTTCTTCCTAAAAAATAATAAATAAAAAAAAAATCAACTGAATTATCTTTGGGCCTTACAGGTAGGAGCCTTTTGTGTGTTCTCCCCTCTTGGTACATTTACAGTTACCTCATTTTGCTATTTATGTGTTTCAGAATTGCCAATGAAAGCTTATGTATTTTATTGGAATCATATTTTTTTTCTTGTATCATTTAACATGACATGTAGTTTTAAATGTGTTATAAATATCTGTAACCAAATCATTTGAAGGCTTGATAAATTTTTAACAATTTGTACATTTTTTATGAGAGTTACTAGTAATGCTTTACAAAGTAGTGCAATGATTTATTTTTATTTTATTTTTTTTTAATCCCTGTGTCCAATTTTGGAGTTGAGAGAGGGTTGTTCAGTAATAAATGTATGGTGTACACCTAAGCCTGATTTGATTCGTGTCTTAATACTGTAAAACAGTTTTTACCCCTGAATGATATCCATTGAAAACTTATTGGAGTGTGCTGTCTTTTATGTAATCCTTCATCTAAAGTATATATGCTGATTTCCATTTTCTCATACTAGGCCTGATCCAGACTTTGGCAAAACTTACATACTGGCAGTGGGGGCTCATGCACATAGGAAGTATGTGTGTTGATTAGGGGAGGTATCAAATTGAGCAGTTGGTCCACCAAGCATTAAATTTGCAGTAGTGTGGATTTTGCCTACAGTCACAAAGTCTCATAAACTGTTAATTCATGCTAATTACCCAACACGTTGATCTACCATTGGTGCTATAATCTAAACTTTTTAGGTGTTACTGGAGAAAATTTACATTGTTCCTGGACAATTATCTGGCCTTCACAATCCGACTCTTTAAAGTCACTGTCACTGATATGTCAAGTGTAATATTTCAACACTGGTTAAAAAGTGGAAATGTTGTACACATTTTGCTGGTTAGTGACTGAAGAAAAATGGCCAGGTCCATAAATATTGGGGCACTGACACAATTCCCATATTTTGGGCTCTATACATTACTGCAATGGATTTAACATGGATGTTACAAACAAGATGTGATTTTCTGCAGACTGCCAGCTTTAATTTGAGAGTCATATGAACGGTATGGGAATACAGTTTCTGTATGTGCCAAACACCCGTGCATTGTGTGGAAATCGATGGCTGCCAATGGAAGCAAGATGAAGTCTGATATTGATGAGCAGATAACCTGGCAATATTATCTGCTCATATTCAGTCAAATGATTCAGTACTCATTGGATGGTGTTTCACAGTGCAGATGGACAATGACTGCAAACATACTGCAAAAGCAACCAGAGTTTAAGTCTGTTATACAATGGCTAAGTCAATCATGCAACTGAGAATGCATTTCACTTGATAAAGACAAAACTGAAGGGAAAATGCCCCAAGAACAAGCAGGAACTGAAGACCTTTGCAGTGGACGCCTGGCAGAGTGTCACCAGAGATGAAATCCAACTGGTGATATCCATGCGTTCCAGACTTCCGATTGTAAGTGACTGCCAGGTATTATTAGATTTAGGATTGTTAATTCAAATCCATTGAGGTGGTGTTTAGAGCCCAAAGTATGAGAATTGTGCTGAGAATTGTCCTAATATTTATGGACCTGACTGTATAAGGGCCAAAAGTATTATCTATGATTAAATGACATCACGTGATGCCGATTTAGAACACACACCCCTAATTATGTGATTATTTTATTGGACTTCACAAAAAGTTTTAATCATTGCAGCTAGCAAGTCAACATTTACTGTACTGTATTTTGGAAGGACATAATTGTAACTTGTTTGTGTCCACCATGGTAACTTAAGTGCTTAAGTCATATTTGCGACTATAGATTATTAGATAGTTAGATATATTGTGATCTCATAATTGTGGCAATGGAATGGGCTTAATGCCATGGCACTGTAAACTTTGCTACATATTTGACAAAGTAATATCTGGTAAATATCCAAATATAATTGCAAGCAATTAGGAAAGTATAATGGTATTGGAAAAAGTATGTTCTTTTCCCTACAAAAGCAGTGACAGATCTCATTTCAGAACAAAAATGTCGACAAATGTCAGGTATGTGTTTTTTTTTCCTCCAAAAAACAGTTCATTTGAAACACCTGCATAAAACAGATAATAAAGTTGGAAAATGCTACATATTTTATTTCCCCTATACATATTAACATGTATAAGGCGACACACTGTTTCTGTAGTGCTGTGTAAAGCATTACAAAGATACATTCCTGAAAAGCCACCAATTTAAGTATGTCAAAAACTCAAATAATCTGAAGGTTGGTTTTATTGGTATGCATAAATGGGCATCTGATGCATAGTCATTGGCAGAATGTTTTTTAAATGTAAGCATGTATTCGCAAACTTTGACCACCGTGTAATTTTGTGAAGATGGGAACTCACTAGAACAATGAGCATTGTGTAAACCCGCCCTGTTATATGCACCATACACTAGAATCATCAGCCTAGTATGTGCCCAGCTTTTCCATCTGCTTCATCAGACAGAAGAACTTCCTCTTCCCTCTGCTAAAGCCTGTAACGAAGCCTGGTACATATTTCCCACATCAGCCTAAATTAAAGAATTGTTATACAGGCTTGGTAACATAAATATTTTACTAAGGTCTAAAGCAACAGCATCTCAAGGTGATATAATAATTTGCCTAGTTGCTATTCAAGGACCCATGCCATCGGTCTGTTTGTGTATCTGTGTGCTTTACAGAGCACAGAAGGGGCATTTCTCTCCTTTAAATATGTGGCTTAGCAGGCAATGTACCATTTCTGAACTTCCATCATGTCCTGACAAGGGAAAATGGCCTGCTTTGTGGGGGGAGGGAAAAAAGTTTGTTGTATTTATAATTAAATTGGAAAAAAAAAATTGCATTACAAATTTTTTTATTTTTTTTTAATTGCTATTTTATTTACTAAAAGCAGGAATAGTACTTCCTGGCTGAAGTAATATGCTTGGCTATTTCATTTAAATGCTGGAAAACTCTGCGTTTTAAAAATACATTCACATTTATATAGCCAATAGATGAGCATAGTAACTCCAGCCAGTTCTATGCTGTTTTTTAATTCACAAAAAGCCAATCTATTTTTCCCCTATCCTCCCATGGCAGCACACCATTGGAACCCCCCCAGGAAAATACATCAGCTGTAAATCAACGTCCCTAAACCACCTTTGGTGTCTTTCCTTTTCCTGTGGATCTTCCTACTGGTTTTTTCATGTTTTTATGAGCATATATTTTATAAATCTGAATGCAGTCTATATCTGACCTAAATCTTAAACATAAGTGCATGCTTGTAGGTACACTATATGTTAAGAGTTTACCTGTTTGTGCTTTTTCTATATGTCCAGAATGTAAAGCAAAGCAGCAACAGACCCCTTCTCCACAGATACTAGAATTGGTGGCCCTAATGAAAACTGCCATGGGAGAAACTTTAGTAACAAAGCAAGATGTGAAAAATCGTCTGTCAAAGAGGTCTTATTCAATAGCAAGTGATCAATCAGAAGGTTCTTTAACGGCGGATCCTTTGGTATTATTAGATTGGCAGGAGCATCTGATGATGGAGCTAGAGTGCACTCAGAAATGGGTTTTAATCCAGATTTGGTTAGCAATCTGCTAAAACTGTTTTACATAGCTTTAAACATTGAAGATTCACAATAAGATTTATCGTTCAAAGAGTCAAAGAAATTCAAGTAGAAAAAGTATTCCCTTTGTCAATAATTTTGGAAGATAATTATGGATGAGTGGAAATCTCAGCTACCACTACCACAGCCAGGATAATTAGGAGCTTGTACCACATTTTGGAGTTGTACATTGTGGATGAAATCTCTCTGGAAGAGTTCATTAAAACAGTGCTAGACATGCAGTTGGCAATCGAATGTGTGTGATACATTGTTTGGTAAGATTGGCGGTTTCACTTAAAGCATTATGGTTCAAATTGTGGGTTGCTCACACACAATCAAAAATTAAGCTCTTCCTTTACAAAGGGATTCATTTTTATGGGCAAGAATTAGATTAAATAATTTTCAGATCATCTGGAGGAAAGTCGTCTTTGTTGTCACAAGACAGGCCAATGAGAGCTGCTAGATCTTTCAGAGCATCAGCATCTAAGTTTAAGGAACCACTAACCTACGAACCAGGTAGAAATTACAAGCAAGATCAATGTCAGTCAAGACGGCAGAATTTTTTTGTAAGAGGCAGATATGAAAAGACTGGGTTTCGACCCAATCCGCAGTGACTCCAGGACGACGAAGGGAAAGCCATGAGTGCAAGGCTAACCCACTTCCAGAAAGCATGGATGTCATGGAAGCGCAAGGTTTGATCTAGAATGGTGGTTGCGGACTTAAAGAAGGAAAATAAATCTTGCTGTAACCATAGGTAGTCATAACAATAAATTCGGTGTGTGGCATAGAGAGCAATGAGAGCGGTAATTCAAGTCTGTAAAGCCTTTTAAACTAAGCTGAAGGAGAAGACATTTTTAGTCCAGTCAGGCCATAAAATAGTGGGTCATGGAGCAAAGATATGTTGCAAGAGATAGCCAGGCTGCTGTCAGGCGGAAGAAAATCTAACCGTTCTATCCGCTACATATATAGGTGGAAAGGAAAATCGTGCTGCAGAATCTCCATCCAGGAGTAAGGGAACGGTCAGATAGTGTTTTGCCAGATTGCACAGAAAAGGAAACAGATCAATCTCGTGAACAAAATTTTTAGGTAGATGCATAAACCATGCCATGGCCTTGGAATCTGGCCTATGTCTTTCCTTTGATTCCTCTAATCCCGAGACTATTGAGAATAGGGAGAAAGTGGTTGTGGGCCTTCTTTACTAGCCAAGGAGACCATGGTTCACGAAGGCTGTCAATCGCTCAATAGTTTTGCACAACAAGCTCTGTGGCACGATCAACTTTATTTGAAATGTTTTTTCAAGAACAAACACTATTCTTGCCCATAGTAGTGTTGGACTCATGTTTATCAAGACATTCTTATGCCATCATTATGTTCTGACCTCAACAAACATGACCAAATTGTTACAACTCAATCCTTGAAGGCACGCTTAACCAGGGCCGTGTCCACATCTGCCGAAAGAGTGTCAGTCCTTCTGCTCTGTGTAAAAACAGGATGGGCTTTGGCTCACACATTTACTGAGCACTATAGATTAGAAGTATTGGCCCCTCTGATGCGAAATTTGGCTGCTTAGTCTTAAGTGGGGCAGTCTAATTGTCTTTTTTTTTTTATATATATTTCAATCTAAAACCCACACAGTGCTTAGAATTGATTGTGTATGTCCAATAGGTGTGTTGCCATGGGTGTATAGGGAAAATGTTTATTTCCTAGTAAAGTGGTTCCCCTGACTCCTCCAATCCAGCACTTATATTCCCTCCTTTGGTCTATTATACGTGTATGTGTTACTGATTACTCTGATTTATTTAAAGCTTGGAAAGTTGGAAGACAGGTGGTTGGGGAAAGGGGGGGGGGGGATATGTGCAATGGCTCCACCCATGAAACTTGGTAGACTGTGCTCTTCATGTTTGATTTCTTTTGTTGGTCCACTTGCTACTTGCAGTTCTGCGCACATGCATTTTTGCTGTTCACACGTTTTGGAAGAAACAAAAGACCATTGCACAGGCAGCTATGTTTTTTTGTTTAATATTCTGGGCATCTGCTCAAGTCAAAAGCACATGGTGATATACCCAGTTTTACCATCCGCAATGAGGCCTTGTGCCAAAGTCTACAAAAATGTTAAATGTTTGAAAAGATTTGAGAATCCCAGCCTGCATAACTTTGTCACAATCAACCAAGTATTAACCTTAGCTTTGCAGCCATGGAGATTTCAAATGACCTTGTCTGAGATTTGATGTCTAAATGTCAAGTTGGACTTTGATTCCAGCCTNCCAATCTGGAGTCCAAAATTCATAGTATGTGCTTTCAGACAGAAGCGTAGTGTGTGTTATCCGTGGCCCACAGGTTGATCATGTGAATTGGCCTTTCATTTGCATGCTTAAAAACCAAAAACCCAAGGATCAGTAAAGCAAAACTTTGTTGGTACTTAAATAAGAGAACTTGTGCTTCAATGGTCTGCTTAATCTTGAATGGGAATCTCTCGAGCATTTGCCAAAACTTCTTGGGGGAACGATAAGGAAGATATCTACAAATAATCTTGTAAAACCTACAATACTATGGGCTATAGCATGTGTGATGACCCACTTCTTTGAATTATGTCTGTACTTCTTCACAGACAAACTTGGGCCATTCAGAGATGAGCTGAACAGTTCTATCGACCTGTAATGATAAAGCGGTAGAAGGACCGTTGCAGGCAAAGTATNCACCTAGACATCCACATTTTGTCTGTTACTTGTTTACCATGTTTTTCTTGTTAATTTTCCTAATGTTGTAAGGTCTTCCTAAAACATGTCTTTTTTTGAATTTAGCAAAGAAAACTCTTTCCAATGCTCTTAGAAAAACACTAAAGCTGGTCGTACATTATGCAATAAATTGTCCCAGTCAAGAGTGGGCAAAACCATGTTGAATTGTAGGGGAGGCAAATTGAATTAATTGCAATCAGTATTACAGATGAGATGATGTTTCCAGCACAAGTCTAATAACAGTGTAACAGTAATGCTGGTCAGTATCTGTGTGCAACATGCAACAATAAAGTATTCTCCCTGCATACAAACACTGACATTCATTTTACCTCCCCTACAATTCGTCATGGTTTTACCCACTCTTGACTAAAGCTGGTTGATTGGAACAATATATTGCATAATGTATGGCCAGCTTTAGATGTGACTAAAATGTTACTTTGTTAACCAGTGTAATGAGAATGAAAAGAAGACCAAAAACTATTTAAAAAAAAAATGTAGTCATTTGGTCTTATAGCCTCCAATTCCATGGAAAAAAAAAATATTTTTTTGTTAATTGTTTTATTTTGTCAGCAAAAAAATTGTAATTTAGATGCTCATAATGTAGGAAATGAAGAAGCTAATCTTCAATAATTGCTTTCAGCATTTAATATTCCTGTCAGTAGAATGATCACTTGTTACATATTTCCCAAAGATTTCTATTGTGAAGCTATGCTCTTAAAATAGTGGTTTACTTCCAATGATTAAAGTCTAGCTAAATATGGAAAACACTTTTGTTCTTTTTTTTTTTTTTTTTTATTTATTAAGACGGGCAGGAAAAAAGAAATTTTTTCCCTTCCCTCCTTCTTTTATAGTTTGTTTTAGTTTTTATACCGTTTTTACAAGCTTCTGTTCCATTTACAGTACATTTCGGTTCACAATAATAAAAGCATTAGCGCTTTGTTTTGTACATGCTTTTTATATGAAGCAAATTTAATACATCAAATTTGTTTGTGTCTAGTTGTGTTTTGATGCCCCGTCCCCCCAATAAAGAAAAGATCTTTTCAATGCCCATCACAAGAAAAAGTTGGTGTATGAACATGAAAGCAATACAAATCAAAGTGAGTTGTTACCTATTTTCTAATTAGTAAACTGCTTTGTGTGTATATATGTTAACCATTCTAAAAGAAAAGTTCATTGGACCAGTTTCACTCTGAATTTAACAATTTAAAAGAATAGCTATTCTTTTAGCTATTTCTAATAAAGTTTCCCCTTCCTCCATGGCAGCAATGGGAGTTCGCTCCCCATAGGTCCCACAACAGGAAAGGAAAAGACCCTGGCGGTATAAATAGGCTCCTCCCACCGACAACCCTTTTCCGTCCCTGTCTTACCTGCAACAGGATGGTCGAGGTGTGAGTCTGTGGCTCCCTGTGTCCTCCTCTTCGGTTTGGGGCTCTTCCTCCGGCGTGCGGCAGCTACCTCGTGCCAGCAGGAGATGTCGGCAGCTCACGGTCTGACCGCAGCTCTCTCGTGCCGGCAGCCAGCGCTTCCTTGGCGCGCACGCGGCTGCCGGCTAATTTATGCACTCCCTAGCCCCTACTTGTCGAGGGCAGGGAGTAAGGACCAGCTGTTAGGCGCGCCCCTAATTACTGAGTGTGCGCTTTTTTCTGCAATAGCAGGCTATTATCACCTGCCCCTATTGGCGAGGGCAGGTATGGTTCAGCCTATGGTCAAGCGGCGTCGGCCCAGATTTATCCACCTGTGAAACTGGGTGGTGACATCAGCAACATGTGCCCTGTCTATTTAAAGGGGCAGTACCAAATATCATGGAGTTCTGTGCATGCTGCATTCTTTCAGTATGGAGGATCAGAGCTCCACAAGGAAGTCAGGATCTGACACTAGTAGATCCAGGCCGCCTTTGAAGGCTAAAGCTAAAAGACCTAGGTACACTAACTGTACTGTGTGTGATACGGACCTTCCTGAGGATTATGTGCATCAGGTGTGTGAGTTGCAGAGCGAAGGAAGTTCAGACACCTTCTCCTCAGATGTTGGAATTTGCACAAGTGATGAAAAATATTCTGGCAGAATCTTTTGCCACTAAAGAAGAAATTACCGGTCTAGACTGCTGTACAGACAGCGCTCTAGAGACCGAGCCAGAAGAAATTACAGCAATAGAACCGGGGCAAATTTCAGACGGATCAGAGGAGGAGGATGCGCAAGCCCTTTCGGATTCCTACGTCAACCCTGACTTGGCCCCTAATCTCCTTAAACTTATCTACAAAACTTTGGACATACCTGAATCCCCACATAATATCCTGCAGGATTTGTTGTTTAAGGAACCTCAGAAGGACAAGTCATTTCTGCTGTTGCTTTTTCTGAAGAATGTGATCACGGAGGAATGGAAAACACCAGATAAGCGTCTTCCTACTTTAGCTAAAGTATCTAAGACTTACCCGTTCATATCAGAAGATACGAAAAAGTGGGATGAACCGCCTAAGGTGGATGCAGCTGTCTCTCGTATCGCACACAGAACAACCTTGCCCTTGGAGGATGTCAGTTTTTTCAAAGATCCAATGGATAGGAGAATAGAGGTTGGTCTGAAGAAACAGCATCTGGTTGCTGGCTTAGCCCTCAGAGCTGCCACTTCAGCTGCCACTACCTCTAGCGTGGCAAGAAATTGGGGTCAGGCTCTAGCTGCTGATATCACAGAAGGGATGAGTCGCTCACAATTGCTAAAATCTGTAAAAAAAAAAAAAAATCTGCAAATAGCTTTGGACTTTTTGTGTGAGTCTACGTTGGATGCAGTGAAGATTGCAGCCAAGACAGCAGCTACAGCAGCGGTAACCAGGAGGGCGTTATGGCTAAAGTCGTGGAATGCAGATAGCCATTCCAAAACAAAGTTGCGCTCTCTTACCTTTTGAAGGTGAATATCTATTCTCTCCAGATCATCAGGAGGCAAGTCGGTATGGTTGCCCCAAGATAGAAACCGAAGAGTGCCTAACACCAGCACGAGACCAGCCACTTCAGACTTTAGAGAGACGCACGTTCTTACAGACTCGGCAGAAACTTTCGGAGGGGACAAGCGTAAACATCTAGACAGTTTTTCTTCATGGCCCCGGGGAAGAAATGCGGGTTTTACCACCCACCCGGGATCCCAATGACGCTAGTATTTACAGGGAAAGAGAGGAGGTAGGAGGACTTCGCTCTCTCTTCCGAGAAGTTTGGATGAAGTCCTCAGCGGATCAGTGGGTAAAGGCAATAATTAGTTTGGGATACAAGCTGGAATTCCGATGCCCACCAGAGGACAGGTTCCTTATATCTCCATGCCCGAAGGAGGGCCCACATCACAGGGCTCTCTTGTCCAGTTTACAGAACCTAGCGTATCAGAGTCATTCTTCCAGTACAATTGAAGGAAAGATTCTTGGGCTTTTACTCAAGACTTTATTGTGTCGAAACCAAACGGCTCCTTCAGGACAATCCTAGATCTGCGAACGCTCAATGCCCTTCTCAATGTCAGGACTTTCAGGATGGAAACCCTGAGAAACATCTTGCAAGATCTGAGACCAGGTATGCATTTAACTTCTATAGATTTAAAAGATGCATACTTGCATGTTCCTATTTGTCAATCACATCAGATTCCTGAGGTTCTGTGTGTTAAACAATCATTTCCAATTCACTGCTCTGCCTTTTGGATTGTCCACCTCTCCCAGGACCTTTACAAAGGTGCTGGTTGTTGTAATAGCAGAGCAGAGACTACAAGGTATCTCAATTTATCCTTACTTGGATGATAATTTAATTACAGCTTCCTCGAAAGAAAAGTCCGTGAAGGTAACGCTCCAGGTCATTTCTACTCTGCAACATTTCGGATGGCTCATCAATTGGGAGAAAAGTTAACTTCCTTTCCTCTACCAAGGTGATGTATCTGGGAGTGTGGATAGATACCGGTGTTATTTTTCTTACAGAAGAAAGAACCTCAAAGATACAGGATGATACAGGACTCCGTAAGAAGGCATCTCATGGCAGAAACCTGCATGAGGATCCAAGGATTACTGACATCAGCGGCAGAAGCGATCCCGTGGGCGAGATTCCATTTGCGACAATTTCAGGCATGCTTCATGCAGCAGTGGAACAGGGACAGTACCAACCTATCCCAAAAGATTTATCTTTCAGACCTCGCAAGAAAGGATCTAGAATGGTGGTTACAGGACGGTCGGCTGCAGCCAGGAAAACCATTTGGAGTCCAGACCACTGTGGTAATGACCACAGACACCTGCACCTTTTTGGCTGGGGAGCAACATGCCAGGGCACCTGGAAGCAAGGCAGGTGGACAAGCCAGCAAGCACAATTACATTCCAACTGCCGAGAGTTGAGAGCGGTAACTTTAGCCTGCAGAGCTTTCCAGCAAAAGCTCAGAGGAACCTCACTTCTGGTTCAATCCGACAACACCACGGTGGTAGCCTATATCAACAACAAAGGGGGCACAAGGAGCAGAGATATGCTCAGAGAGACCACACTCCTGTTCTGTTGGGCAGAAGTCTACCTATCAGATATTGCGGCATCTTACATAGAGGGAGTAAGCAACACAGTAGCAGACAGACCATCTTGCCAGGAGAGTGGCAGCTAAATGACTCTGTGTTCCTGAGCATTGTACAGAGATGGGGAATACCAGAGGTCGACCTAATAGCCACAGCCCGCAACCAAAAACTCCCGGCCTATTATGCAAGGTACGGGGATCCAGAAGCAATGGGAATAGATGCGCTGGCAGCCCGGTGGAGCTTCAACCTCTCATACGTCTTCCCTCCTATTCTACTGATTCCCAGGCTCCTCAGGAAGATATGGAGCTCCGGCAAGGAAGTAATTGCAATCCTTGCTTATTGGCCGAGAAGACCCTGGTTCACCGCAGCACTCAATATGTCCATAGAGACCCCATGGAGACTTCTTGTCTCAAGAACCACTTGTATCAGGGCCAGGTTCTCCAGCCACATCCAGAGACTTTATCTCTGACAGCCTGGCGTTTGAAAGCAGGGAACTAAAGAAACAGGGCTTCTCGGACAAGGTAATTGCTACACTGTATATATACGGCGCAGGGAAAGGGTTCTTAAAGACAGACGCCTTATATATACGATGTCGCAGGGTGACAGCATAGTGATGGCTGCTGTCATGGACAGCAGCCATCCCTGTTAATGTCCGAGGGGTGCTGAAAGCACCCCCCCCTCCCGATCGCTGTGATTGGCTAGTCAATTATGACTAGCCAATCGCAGCATTTTAAGCCTTAAAGGGACCCTGCAAGTGTAAATAATACACTTGCAGGGAGATTTACACACAGATCACATCATAATTCATGAATTATGATGTGATCTGTGTGTAAATTAGGGTACAGGGGCACAGACACTGCATGGAAGTAGTCCATGTCAGTTTTATTGTGCTTTCTATAATACAAGTGTACTAACACTTGTATTAAGTAATCTATCATGTGTAAAACACATCAGACCTATTCATTCAAGAATAAGTCTGTGATCTGTGTTTTACACATGATAGATTACATAATACAAGTGATAGTACACTTGTATTATAGAAAGCACAATAACGCTGACATGGGCCACTTCCCTGCAGTGTCTGTGCCTATGTACCCTAATTTACACACAGATCACATCATAATTCATTGACAGGCTGGTTGTTTTTTTTTACCGGTATTTCATTCACAAAAAGCCGGCATAGTGCCAGCATCTGTACTATGCCGGCTTTTTGTTAACCCCTTTAAGACACAGCCTATTTGGTCCTTCATGACCAAGCCCTATTTTACACATCTGACATGTTACACTTTATGTGGTAAAAACTTTTTAATGCTTTAACGTATCCAACTGATTCTGAGATTGTTTTTTCGTGACACATTGTACTTTAAGTT
>JABWIB010000614.1:9260-23650 GCA_016617825.1 Platyplectrum ornatum | reverse complement strand
TTTCATGACATTTGCGCATTTTTCACGAAAAAATACAGACTGTATCAACCAAAATTTACCACTAACTTAAAGTACAATGTGTCACGAAAAAACAATCTCAGAACCAGTTGGATACGTTAAAGCATTAAAAAGTTATTACCACATAAAGTGTAACATGTCAAATGTGTAAAAGAGGGCTTGGTCTTTAGGGACCAAATAGGCTGCGTCTTAAAGGGGTTAATGGAGCCCCCATTTGAACCTTAAGAGGATATTCCATTGCTGCAGCTGTCCCATAAGGTAGCATTTTTGGTGGCCATTACTTCTACTAGGAGGGTGTCTGAGCTTCAGGCATTCTGGATAGAGCCTCCATATCTGGAGTTCTTCCCGGATAAAGTTATATTAAGACCTAATCCTCAGTTTCTGCCCAAGGTAGTGTCAGACTATCATATAAATCAGGAAATTGTGTTAGCTTCCTTCTGCCCTAATCCTAAGAATCCTAAGGAGGCCAAATTTCATACTTTAGATTTGGTCAGGGTCCTAAAAATCTATATTCAGCACACTTCCTCAGTTAGGAAGGCCAAACAATTGTTTATTTTAGCTAAGGGAAGAAATAGGGGTAGAGCAGCTTCTAAAGCCACCATAGCTAGGTGGATTCGTTCCTGCATATCTAAAGCCTATGCTGCTAGTGGTCTATCTCCTCCTTCTTCCCTTAGGGCCCATTCCACCAGAGCAGTCTCTACATCCTGGGCCGAGAAAGAATCTGCTTCTATCTTAGAGTTATGTAGAGCAGCAGGTTGGGCTTTGGCTCACACCTTCACAAAACATTATAGGGTAGATGTTCTCTCCTCCTCTGAGGCCCGATTCAGGCGTCTTGTCCTTAGTGCAGCTATTTAATCTTGCCCACCCAGTGATAGTAACTGCTTGGGTAGATCCCAGAGATTGCTGCCATGGAGGAAGGGGAAACTAAGGTTTATTACCTGGTAAAGTGGTTTCCCCGACTCCTCCATGGCAGCACCATTCCCCCCCCCTATTGTATGTATTAATTTGTCTAATTTGATTTATTTAAGCTTATGAAGTTGAAAGGCACAGCTGGCGGTGGGAGGAGCCTATTTATACTGCCAGGGTCTTTTCCTTTCCTGTTGTGGGACCTATGGGGAGTGAACTCCCAGAGATTGCTGCCATGGAGGAGTCGGGGAAACCACTTTACCAGGTAATAAACCTTAGTATAATTACCCTAAAATGTTTATAAGAACAGCTATTCTAGTANAGTTTTGGTATGCCAGAGATTTATTTGAGAAGCAGCTACATTTATAAAGTTGTGATATTGATAATTGTAAAATTGTTGATTGTGATTTAATTTCAAAATTCTTTATCAACTGGGATACTGTGCCAGGAAAGTCATTTTAGTTCAGACATTATTTTGTTCTACTATTGCAAATACATTCGATATCTTCATTTGTCACAGATGCAGCAAGGCCTTTCATTCATAAATGTGGTTATTGCGTGAAAGTGTATAGTGTATTCAGCAGCGTGGCTGCTGAATACATAAATTAAGTGGTTACAGATTTTTGCAAGAATTTGGCCAAGGACGTACCTTTTTTGTTAGAGGGCAAAGTGGGAGGGTACAGATGCAGCAACCAGATCTCCAGGGTAAGAATGATATCGGTCTTACAGGTGGCGACTTGAGACTCGAAAAGCTGTATCCCTGGACATAACCAACATATGTGAGCGATATCCCTGTTAGCATCGCAGGATCTGGGTATAGAAGGCCAGATGGTATGGAGGCACTGTGTTGTGTGACACAATTGGTAAGGAGTTTAACTTTCCTTTCTATGTGGTCAACCGGAGAGGTGGAAGGCATTAGGAACACAAGTTCCCACTGGCTAGGCCAGGTCTTGTTCTCATGACAATAGAGACATAAATTTGGAAGGAGGAGGAGGATCGGGCTGGAGTGTGATGTACCAAATAGAGACAGAGCCCTTAGAGGACTGGAAGGAGAAGCAGGTGAGGAAAGGTTCAAGTGGTAGGGGAGGTAGATGGGGGTTCCGTGTCTTTGAATCTGGGAACACCAGTGAGACAGTTACAAGTACTAAGTCAACAGGAGACCAATTGTGACTGCAATTGGATAAGGTGGTGGGGTACGCCTCCTTGAATGCCCCTTGAGACAGATCACTGTGGGACCAGGAAGTAAATATCAGGTATCAGCTTGGAGACTGTCAATAAGGCGCTGTTACAATAGCTGTTGCAATAGAGTAGTGGCAGCAGCTGACAACAACTGAAATAAATACAGTATGTGGGGGAGTGTTGTCATGGTGAAATATGTCCCAGCCAGGAGATCTCGAGCCACATCCAGTCCTCCGTGAGGTGTCTCAGGGGGGCATAATTTACCAAGAAGTTTTGGAAGATGACAGTAGGGATCTGAATGCATAGATAGGTCAGGGAGTCGAATGGCCATACATATATGTATAAGGGTTTCACGGAAGAAAGGAGCTGGAGATTGATTTGCAGGGCTTCAGTTTTGGAAGAGTTGAGTTTAATATACTGCTTGTATGGCTTCACTGCACAAAGTATTGAAGCATTGCATTGATTATGTGATCTATATTTAGATGGAAGAAGCAGCAACATTTCTGAATCTTTACAAAATATACCTGTTGGTCAATTATAAAGAATACTATAAAGAATAAGGAAACTGTTCTAAAATGGAATACATTGAAGTCTAAGCAGAAGAACAAAGTGTAGATTTCTACAAATATATTCAAATAAGAGTTTAGTTAACACAGAATTGATCAACACAGATCCCCCCCCCCCCCCCCTTGCAAGCCAATGGGGTTTATAGGAAAGCCACCAATTTGAGAAATTTAATAGAACTTAATTCACACATCACAGATAACTGTGAGACATGGTTGGGTAAAATGAACCAGGTTTCTCTCTAATAACCAAAATGTGGTTTGTAACGCCAAAGTCATCCGACTCTTTTTCAACCAAGGAAGTTTAAGGAATTAAATACAAGATCATGCTGTTAGATTCCATTACATCATATTGTTGTAGTGCTAGAATTATATAAGATTCACAGGTCTAAATTGGCATGAAGGTCTGAGTTTGCTTGCTTGTGATGTAAGGGTGTAAGGCCATAGTGTAGAGAATGAATACTACAATATGCAGTGTTATTCAATATGTCACAAAATAAGTAACATTAATTAACACAGGTCACTGAATAAATATAACACCTTTGTGACTGAAATGGGTTTTACTGGAATATTTGAGACCTTCATTTGCTATGAGATTCAATAGATAACACTAAATGCTGCAGCAGCAAATTATCTATACACAAGTCGCCATTTACTCTCAATGCAATTATATAACACTGAGGTAGCAGATATACAACAAGGATTACAGGTAAGTTGTAGTTCACACTTTAAAGTAACGTTTTAGCTGGCTTTTACGTTTGGCTTTCCATACGCTGGCTATAAACATCTCTCAAGACATTAAAAGGCATTTGGTAGCCTTGACAACTGCTAAACAGTAGCATTAACTCAATCTGCCTCCCCTCTTAGGAGTCTGCTTTCTTTCACACCTGGGCAAAATTGTTGTTTAAAATGATACAAAAAGCTCATATATACATATATATATACATATATATACTTCAATAATAAATTCTTTCTACAACATACTGTTATGAAATTATGCCATCTTTAAATGTCTTTCTCTCTGTCGATATAGGACAAGTGTTGCTCCACAGAGTGTAGTGCTCTGGTTGGTCAACGGGTTTTTGTACTCTGCCCACGGCTCCTGCATAATTCTCCAATGACTAGAAAATGTGTTAACTGTCTGGACTCCTTTGTCTACATGTGTGGTGCATTACTCTGGATAGAATTTGGTGACCAAGACAAAGACAGGACCTCTCATGGTTGCTCTCTTGTTTGTGTCATTCTCCTCACAGGCTGGTCACAGGTTCTCATCACATTACCTTTGCTGTTCCAATGATTAGGAGGAAACCACTATACAGGATGCTACTTTTGCCTGATGAATTCTGGGAATCGTCTCCAAGTCAAAGCACACAATGAAATCCCAAAATGTATTGTCCACCATACGGCCTGTGCCTCCTAGAGAAGCAAAGCCTCCAGAAAAGTTAAACACTTAAAATATAAATGAGCAGTGCAGGCTCCAGAGCATGGATCGAGCAAGTATTAAATTAAGCTTTAAGCTTCCTTGTTCTTTTTTGTAATGAACGATTTGCATCTATTTATTGATTCTGAAAAATAAGCTTTAAAGCCGTTACTCCACAACGCCAACAAAATTACCCTTTAGCACTACTGGCTCATGCTGCTGCTACAAATGAAACACATGGGAGAATTAATCAATTAATCCTGATTAAAATAAAATAATATATGAAGAGCACCAATGCCATGTTTGTGGTGACTTGAAAAGTTATTTTTTTTTGGACCTGCAACTGTTTTTGTTTGTTTTTTTAACAAAGTATTGTGCGGGGCGACAGAGACTGGAAAAAGCATCAGGTTCGGAAATAATAGCCCAAGCGAACTTTACTAACCCCAGAAGTAAAGATTAAATTCTTTGTTTAGAGGCACAGAATAGAACACAACACAGTAGTAACATTATTATGTCCATGAATACAGGCAACTACAACAAACACAGACCTAACAGAGTAGAGAACAAAAACAAACCAAGGAGAAAAGAGACGGAAATGGAAGGGGGACGGAACATGTCATGCAACAAACTATGCAAATAGTGCAAGCGCATGAAATTAGGAACTAACATAGAAAGACTGTCAACAACAATTGGTAGAGGTTCTGTGAGGGGTCACTAATAACGTATGTTACACCTGAAGAAATCCGTCTCATCTTGCAGGGGGGTGTGAACTTCCAGTATTTAGGGACTGTAGTGTTAGCTGCATTATTTAGGTGTTTAAGCGCAAAGTGTGTTTCACACGGATATCCGAAAGGGCAAATAACCAGAATTACGGGCCCTCTGGGACAGGTTCACAAGTGATCTGTTGGGATAGTGCATTAACGCTGGATAGGAAGGGAGGAAATGGTGTAAGAAGCCGCCTCTGGGTACCGACTCATTTAGAATACTGTGTTCAGTTCTCCAGAAGGACATAAATACATTAGTGAGTGCAAAGAAGAGCAACAAAAATGGTACATGGTATGACCAACAAAAACTATACGGAAAGAACTATACGGAAAGAAAACTAAATATTTATAGCTTGGAACTGAGCAGAGAGAAGGGTGACATGATAGCAGCTTTAATATATGTCAAGGGATATTAACAGATGGAGAAGGGTGGCATTTGTCAGAGGTGTGGTAGGATGTGAGAGCATGCATATAGGCTGGAGGGTAGTAGGTTCATGGGAAATGTGCAAAAGAAAATAAAATTTCCCCCCTGCTCACCATGGCAGCCACTAACGGGTTAATTCCCCATACAGTCCTGGACTGGAAAAAGGAAGGAAGGCACGGCCTATATAGCATCCGCCCGCCCTGGCCGTAGTGTCTTCTTTCCTTTTCCAGCACGGACCGGATTACTTGCCTCTCCCTGTCGTCCTCTGGCCACCCGCTGCCATTGCAAGTCACAGGCATGGTGTGCTGTTCTCCCCCGGCATCGGTGTTCCAGGCGCACGCTGACAGGCCACGCTGTTACAGAACGTACAGCGCGGCCTGTACAGCGCGACCTTTTGATCATAGAGGAAGTGACGTGCCCGGGTGAATCCGCGTGAAAACGGGCGTGACGTCAAGAAGCAGGGCGCGGTGACACGCCTCCTGCAGTCAAATAGCCGGCGGGAAACCACAGAGTGTGCAAGAAGCCAGCGTATGGTGATACCTGTGCAGCACTATGGAGGACAATAGGCAGAAGAAATGTGGTGAGGCTTTTTCTTTCTTTTTGGATTACTCTTCCTCTATGTTGGCTACTGTTGTTACTCACTCTTATTTGGTGTTATGTGTATGTTGCAGGCTCTGAATCCAGCAAGGACAGGCTTGTCCTTAAGGCTAAGCAAAAAAAGAGACAGATTAATGTATGTTCCCTCTGTGAACGGGAGCTTCCAGAGAAGTGCACTGAGTCAGTATGTGAGGAGTGCAAGACGGTGGAGCAGCAGTTACCTTCTCCCCAAATGACTAGCTTTATGGCTATGCTGAAAAATACACTATCTGGCATATTTGTAACTAAGGAGGACTTACAAAAGATTACCTCCAAGAGACCACGGGTGGTCCTGAGTGATCATTCAGGGGAGTCTGACCCTGAAAATCCACCGGTATTTCAGCCAGAGAAGTCGGTCTATTCTGAGGAGTCGGTGGCAGAGGGGGACGTTAGCCCGGATCTAGTCTCTAACCTCCTAGATCTTATTCATAAGACCCTGAATATTCAGGAATCTCAACTTGATGTGTTACTGCAAGATTTACTTTTTGTTGAGCCTGTTAAAAAACCTAAGGTGTTTCCTCTCTCCTCAGCCATAAAAGACCTTATTATGGAATAATGGAGAAACGCGGACAAGCGCATGTCAGTGAATACCCGGCTGTCTAAAATCTACCCTTTCCACCGGGATGAGACTAGATCTTGGGATGAAGCCCCCAAGGTGGATGCAGCAATAGCCAGGCTGTCGAAAACGTACCACCCTACCCCTGGAGGACATCAATATCTTCAGGGACCCGATGGAAAAGAAAGTGGAGGTAGGCTTTAAAAAGCTTCATAACATCGCGGGTGCATCCCTAAGACCATCTTCATCTGCAGCAGTAACCGCAAGGGTCTTAAGGGGATGGTGCAACTCCCTGGAGACAGACCTAATTGATGGTGTGAAAAGGCCGGATCTTCTGTCCAACATACAGAACATGCAAGTGGCTATCGAATTTCTGTGCCAAGCCACCTTGTACTCGGTCAGGCTGGCAGCAAGGGCAGCAGCCGGGATTGCTGTTGCAAGAAGAGCCTTGTGGTTGAAGCCGTGGCAGGCAGACTCCCAGGCTAAGGCGAAACTGTTGTCGCTTCCATTCCAGGGGGACTACCTGTTTGGCCAGAAACTGGACGAAATTATATCCCGTTCTTCAGGTGGCAAGTCCAGCTGGCTCCCGCAAGACCGGTCTACCAGGGGTCCTGCATTGAGGCTATCCAGGCCTTCTTCCTCGGCTGAATTCAGAGAAGCCAGATCTTAGCGTCCAGTCCGGAATTGTCGTAGGGGTCAAGGGCCCTCCTCTACTCCCAACCCTCTTTTTCGTGCCACCCGAGGAAGGGACTAGCCGGGGACCTTCAAGACTACCTTATGACGCCAGGACAGGCGCAGCAGAGCTGGTGGGAGGCAGGCTGGTCGACTTCTTCTCTATCTGGGAAAATACCACATCAGACAGATGGGTTCTTGATATTGTCCGGAGCGGTTACAAAATAGAGTTCCTATCTCGTCGTCCTCCAGACTTTGTCGCCTCCCCATCTCCACAAGATCCCATCCTGAGGAGAGCTCTGCGGGAAAGTCTAGACGCCATGTTGCAACAACAGGTCATTGTCTCAGTGCCACCATCCCAACGTTTCCAGGGGGTGTACTCCCGTTTCTTTGTCATCAAAAAAAGCTCAGGAGGGTTCAGGACTATCTTGGACCTAAGGCCCTTAAACCAGCATATCAAGATCACCCACTTCAGGATGGAATCTTTAAACACCATCTTACCAGATCTGTACCAGGATGCCTATTTAACAACGGTGGATTTGCGAGACGCCTATCTTCATGTCCCGGTTCATCTTGGGCATCAGAAATACCTTCGATTCCATGTATTTCAAGAACACTATCAGTTCCGTACCTTGCCATTCGGTCTCGCCACCTCCCCGAGGACCTTTACGAAGGTGCTAGTAGTGGTCATCGCGAGCCTAAGGGCAGAAGGAATCCAGATGTGGCCATACCTGGACGATCTCCTTATTGCCGCAAAATCAGAGCAGAGGGCTCAGGAACACACCTCGAGAGTCTTGGAGGTCCTGCAGCAGCACGGGTGGCTTATCAATATCCGGAAAAGCCATCTGTTTCCCTCCCAGCAGGTAAAGTACCTGGGTGTCCTTATAGATACCGAGAGGATGTCGGTGACACTCACGGAAGAAAGAAGGGAAAAATTACGGCGACACCTTCGGATGACTTCCAAGAGTACCAGGCTCAGAGCAAGGCAATGTCAAGTGGTTCTGGGTCTGATGACATCAGTCATCGACATAATCACGTGGGCACGTCTCCACGCGCGGGTTCTGCAAGCAGCTTTTGCCAACCAGTGGAACAAGGAGAAGGAAGATCCGAACCAGTGGATTATCCTCACTCCAGAGGTAAGAGAATCCTTAGCCTGGTGGCTACAGGAGGGAAGGCTCCTTTGCCTATCAGCAGCCGGTAGTAGTTACTACCGATGCAAGCGCTACAGGATTGGGTGCTACGTGCGGGGCAGAGATTGCTCAAGGTCATTGGGACAAAGCCGGTGCGAGGTCTCATTCCAATCTCAGGGAAATGGAGGCAGTGTGGATGGCATGCCTAGCGTTTCGGTCCTGTCTTCAAGGGAAAAAAGTGCTTGTCCACACAGACAACAAGTCGGTAGTAACCTACCTAAACAAACAGGGTGGCACCAAGAGCAGGAGCTTGATGGCAGCAGCATACAAGATTCTGTTGTGGGCAGAGGCGAACCTTCAAGGGATCAAAGCCATGTATATCGCAGGCAGGGACAACGTGGTGGCAGATGGTCTAAGCAGGCACCCGTGTCAGCCGGGGGAATGGCAACTCAACCCCGAAATATTTCGGAGGCTAGTGGAGGAATGGGGTCAACCCGAAGTAGTAGATGATGGCATCCAGATGCAACAACCAGATACCAATCTACTTCTCCAGATATCGGGACCCTCAGTCTCTTCAGGTGGATGCGCTTTCAGTTCCCTGGAACTTCAACCTGGCATATATTTTTCCCCCGATTCCTCTCATCCCGAGTGTTTTAAGGAAAATCAACAGAGAACATCTTCAGGTCATAGCGATCCTCCTCTTCTGGCCAAGAAGGCCATGGTTTCCACTTCTGTTGAAGATGTCGGTCACGGCTCCATGGGAACTACCTCTCGCTCTGGATATTATTCTACAAGGGAAACTTCTTCATCCAGACCCAGCATCCCTTCATCTGACGGCATGGCTACTGAAGTCAGTACGCTGAAGTACGGTTTTCTAGTACAGTGATCTCCACGCTCCTGATGTCGCGCAAGGAGTCTTATTATAAGATCTGGACTAGATATGTTCATTGGTGCAAACAAAAAGACCTCAATTATACCCTAGTATCCACGGTGCTGGAGTTCTTACAGGCGGGCCTTGAATTAGGACTGGCTCTTAATACGATTAAAGTTAAAATCTCTGCATTGGGAGCCTTGCTGGCTGAATCTGAATCTGAATCTAGCCCAAAATCGCTACATAGCCCGTTTTGTCCAAGCAGTGGCTAGAGTTAGGCCAACTTTCAAGGAGCCCCTGGCCCCCTGGGACCTTAACCTGGTCTTGGAAGCTCTAATGGATCCACCTTTCGAGCCATTGCAAGAAGCCTCCCTCAAGTTCTTATCCCTTAAGTTAGCCTTCCTAGTAGCCATTACTTCAGCTAGACTTATATCGGAGTTGCAGGCCCTGTGGGTAGACTCGCCCTATCTGAACTTTTTTAGGGACAAATTAGTCCTCAGGACTAATCCTAAATTTCTCCCTAAAGTAGTCTCGCCTTTCCATATTAACCAAGAGTTGGTCCTTCCCTCTTTATGCCCAGAACCTAGTAATCCGAAGGAAGCTAGGCTCAATCTAGATCTTGTGAGGGCATTAAAAATTTATATTGATCACACAGCTGAATTCCGATGCTCTAACCATCTCTTTCTTGTTACAGAAGGCAGAACAAAGGGGAATGCAGCTTCAAAGTCCACCATAGCACGTTGGATAAGGGAGTGCATCACGGAGGCTTGCATTCTGAAAGGGGTCACCCCTCCAGTGGCAATTCGGGCACACTCCACGAGATCGATGGCGACCTCATGGGCCGACATGGAGTCAGCCTCGGTGCAAGAAATATACAGGGCGGCAGGCTGGTCCTCTCTGCACACATTTACTAAGCACTATAAAATTGACATTCTAGCTTCAGCTGAGGCTAGATTTGGCGTAGAGTCCTGAGCGCTGCAGTATAGGCCTTACTGTAGCTTGTATATACTTTGTTTTGATCAGATTAGCTACCTTTTGGTTTAGATCCCTCCCAGTGGCACTAACTGCTTGGGTATGTCCCCTTAGTGGCTGCCATCGTGAACAGGGGGGAAAAAAAGCACATTTTCTTACCTGTTAATGTGTTTTCCTCTGCTTCACCATGGCAGCAATTTTTCCCGCCCATTGTTTTCCTAAGTTAGGATGTCTAATTTTGTCAGTTTATTTTAAGCTTGAAAAGTTGAAGACACTACGGCCAGGGCGGGCGGATGTTATATAGGCTGTGTCTTCCTTCCTTTTTCCGGTCCAGGACTGTATGGGGAATTAACCTGTTAGTGGCTGCCATGGTGAAGCAGAGGAAAACAGGTAAGAAAATGTGCTTTTTATGTTAAAAGTATAGTTTTAAATACACAACTGGGCAGACTAGATGGGCCATGTGGCTCTTGTTTGTGCCATTGTGAACATCAACCATTTACAGAGGGCAACAACAATATAATTGAGGCTGGATGTGAGGAATAGAATGAAGGAATTGCATGGTAGAAATTTTGAGAAAAACAATGGTGTCATATTATAACCAAAGCTTGCAAGTGATACCTACCTCATCTACTGCCATACAGATGCCTTCCTCCACTCCGGTTCATCATATGTATTGAGAGGTATACAAACCAGAACCCCAGAACCAGGCGGATGTCTAGTTGGCTGTGGTGACAGCGGTAGCAACATGTAACGCTTGTCTTGTTTTCATAATGCTTGTGGACCAAAAATGATTTGGTAATTGTTTCTGTAAACATTGATACAAGACGTACCAAAAATGGTGTTTATATTTATAGATATTAATTTATTAAACAAATTGCAATGCAAAAAATAGTCTACTTATTGATTGCACATGGTCACACTATGNAATGTAAACAATGGCTCAACAACACAGCATAAACATTTTTACACATAAAACCAAGGTTATGTTTTTTTATAATACAATAAAGAAATGTAACAAACCATAACAAAAAAAACAAAATGGATAAGGTACATTCCAAATTACCTAAATAAATTAAGTCTATCTATATCTGTCTATTTAGTAGCTCTGTGTACTGCGTTATATTGTTACTATGCAGGAGTCTCGGGATGCAAAAGTGGGGTCATTAGTCAGGTGCCACCCATAACCTAATCCTATTGGATAACAGATGAAAATGAGTCTAACACAAATATTAAACCTATAACGCAGCCAAAAATGAAACAGCCACCCCTCTGGCATTTCTCCATGTTCAAAGAGAGGTGTTTCTGGACATAGGAATTATGGCAGGAACCTGGATAGCCAGCAAACACACTCCTTATTCTTTGTTTTACATCAATCACTGTTCCTTCGAAGTCTCAGCGCTATATGAACGCAAATCTGACTCCCAGTACAGATGGAATCCTGAGAGCTCCTAGAATGCCAGCTTGACTTCAAGATACTCACCATCCTGGCTTGGGAAACAGACTGCCAACTATTTTACACAGAGCACTCGACACCTGAGAGAAGTGTCTGAAAAATGTGAAATACCAATCACTCTGCCTAAGACTACCTGAAAAGTTGCAGTGGCCAGAAAGAGAATGGCACATATTCATTTGTGCAGCCCAGAAACTGCATGAGAACTAGGTGTATCAGGCTCTAAATACCCTCTCACATGTTCATATATGCTCAGGAGATTTGTGCGGTTGAGGTGGAGTAATTGCACAACCTCCTGATCAAACAGGGAGGCCTGGTCAAAGCGCACCATAAGTGAATGGACATGACTTAGTATTCCCGCTTGGGCTCCTTCTCCTCCTGTACTAGGCATGTGCTAGCACTCAGGCCACCGAAATGCTGTGCAAGGCAAACACTGAGGCAATATTTAAATCGCACAAACAGCCTCCTTTTTATAGTGTTTCCAATTAGAAACACAATGATTGCAGACAGAATGGCCTTATTCGACTGGGTAAGGCACTGGGTAAGTTAAAATCATTTCGCCAGCTTTGTTTATTGTGCCTTTACCTATGTACATTGCTGTGTTGAGAGTTGCCAGATGTTTGATTCCCCTCCCCCTTTTTTCCTTTCTGTACCCCCCTTTTTCTTTTCTCAATAAAATTATTGAATTTTCCCATAGAGCCTTTGGATTTTGAATATACAATAACATCCAAAACATCTTTAAATCTCTGATCCAATCAGTATCTTATAAACTTATGTAGCTTTCTCTCAAACAGTGTTGGACCCCCAAGACATTTTCACATCTCCAACTGTTGATTGAGATGGAGGTAGTGTAATCCTAGAATTAGCAGGGTATCTCAAATTCAGTGGCCAATCTTCTAAAGAGAGAAGGTGTTCTCTACCCTAAATAAAAACTATGCTTTTATATATTGTTTGCTTCCAGTGTTATTTAAATTCCAGTTAGCCTCCCTAACAGCAACATTTCTACAAAATTTTAGTGGGGGGCTTGGACAGCGTAAAGGAGAAAACTAACATCTTTTTAGCTCTCAGCACATATAACTGCAAACTTTCATAACCGTACCAGAAGGGAAAAAGTGTACAACCAGCTTTTTCTCTGTCTTCACAGATTTAATCTGGCCCTCTTTGTATTTGGTTGTACCAATTTCACTTGTTTGCATGAATGCTGAGAATGAAGAATACCAGCGAGTGGACACCACTTGTAGGAGTGAGTGGTGGAGATATGGTGGGACTATAGTTGGCAGTGTTTAGCAGAGCAGACTGTACGGGAGGAGGTGTGGATGGAGATGATGGAGGAAAGGTAGGAGCAGAGGAAAAGTAAATAGCTTTTTAAGTAGTGGTGAGGAGTTTAAAGAGATTTTGTTGATGGATTGGACGAAAATATAGGGATTGACAGAGTGGGGAGGTGGAGGTGATGCAGCAGGTATGAAAGATGAGTCTAGCTGCTGAGTTGAGAATAGTTTGTAGGGGTTCAAGGTGGTTGTTAGGAAGATCACAGAGGAGAATGTTACAGAAGTCCAGACAAGAAATGTTAAGGGAGTGGATAAGTGTCGCGGTGGCTTCAATGGATAGAAATATTCTGGTGATTTTGTGGAGAGAATGGACCTGATACTGATTTAATAAAATATTCTACTTTTGTGTTTTTGTGTGTTTTCCTGCACTCCCTCTGCATGGACTGAAAAATGGCAATTCATGTGAACAGAACTTTACCTTAAGTCCTACACATGCATTTATTGCATGTAAGAGATTTGTACAACAGGTCCTCAGTCCAGATCATACTGCACAATTGAAATTCCTCCACCTGCCAATCAGATCTAAATCTGTACCTACAGTATAAAGAATACTTTTAAGATCAGGGCCTAAATTCACTAAGCGGAGAGTTTGCTGGAGAATTTGGAAGGTGGTGAGGTTGCCCATAGCAACCAATCAGATTCAAGCTCTGTTTCATTTTGCATACTGGAGAATGTGAGCTCGAATCTGATTGGTTGCTATGGACAACTTCACCACCTTTCAAATTCTCCAGCAAACTCTCCGCTTAGTGAATTTAGGCCCAGGTCCAATACTATTAACCCTGATGGATGTACTGTGCAATTTTTTTCTATAGGCATAACTCTTCCATGCTCAGGTGTTTTACGACACCTTAGTAATTGCTAGTTGTGGACATTTTCTACACTAAACTAATTTGATGTGCACATTTTCTATACTAAACTAATTTGATGTGCACATTTTCATTTGCAATCTAGCAATTGTCTGCAGTTGGGTCATGACAATTTTCTTTGTCCACATATACTTGTGTAATACACAATAGTAGTTTATGTGATCCAAAGATAATTCACATAATTCTCATTGATTAAGGCATTTTTAAACCAAAAATAACAATAAATAACATCTGTTCAGGGTCAAAAGATGAAGGTGTTTGTTGATGGGTCTTTTTTTGTGTGATTTTTTGTTTGGGGGTGGGGGCGGTGTGATTTGAACAAACCTAAATGTGTGTTTGTAATCTATGCAATACTGATGACTTTTTATGTCTCAAGCTTGTGAAGGTAAAGTGTACTAGTGGAATTTCTTTGTTTTACACCAGCACAATATGTAGTCATGATTCCAAGAACTAATTTTGCACAGTGTTTGTGTTAAATTTGGGAGCAATGTAACCTGCATAATAGAGATGAGCAGGTTCGGATTCTTGGAATCCGACCCACCCGAATTTTGGGGATTCGAGTGCCAAGCCGAGCGGCTCGGCACTCTCCCACCCGTTCGCGAGCGTCGGATTTATGACGTCGGATCTTGCGAGAG